>JAZHYW010034559.1:0-72069 GCA_037355805.1 Ixodes ricinus | reverse complement strand
TAAGAGACGCGTACCTTGCCGGTAGTGGCATGAATCTGGAACTTTGGATTGCCTTGCGGCATCGAATCTAGCCGATGTCGGACGTCGAAACGTGTTTTTTCTTTGTTCAGCGCAACACACAAATAAAAACAAAACTCAGCGAAGATGCCAAAAGTACTGCGAGCCCTAATCAGGTGGTCTGTACTACCCAAAATGAGGGCTTCACAGTTTGCTGCATACCTAAGCGCGCGAGGCCTATGCAATACTCTCGAGGGTTCCGCCTCGGCTGCGCGAGAGTACGCCCAATTGCGGCTGCCCTAAAATATCACAGTGGATCCCACTTTGGCTCTGAGGGGGCAGAGTTATCGCAGATGCAGGCTTCAGGGGGCAAAGTGTGGGCATGCCCGATCTGGGCTACCCATGTGAAACCCCCATGGGTCCCTCCTCGACTTTACGGGGGTTAAATGCGATATCAGTGCTCCACAGTGGCGAAGTGCGTGCGTGCCCGAGTTGGGCTACCCATATAAAGCTCCAGTGGGTCACACCTCAGCTCTGCGGGGTCGAGTTTACGAAGATGTGCGCTCCACGCCGGCAAAGCGAGGGGCATGCAAAACTTAGGCTGCCCATGTCAAAACCCCATGGGTCCCACCTCGCTCTTGTGGGGGCGAAGTATCTTTGATGCGGGCTCAACGGCGGCAAATCGTGGGCGTTCCCGAGTTTGGCTGCCCATCTAAAACCCCGTGGGTTCAACCTCGGATTTGCGGGTCCCAAGTCAACAATGCTGTGGGCTTCACGGCGGCAAAGCGTGGGCATGCCGAACTTGGACTGCCAATATAAAATCGCCGTGGTACACAACTTGGCTCAGCGGCGTCCAGATGCAATGATGTGGGCTCACGGCTGCTAGGCGTCGGCGTGCCCGAGTTGGACTGGCATGTTGAAACCCAGGTGGTTCCCACCTCGGCACTGCGGGGGCCAAGTTTGCGACGGTGTGGGGTCCAGCGTGGCAAAGCGTTGGCGTACCCGACTTGGACTGCCCATGTAAAAGCACCGTGGGTCCCACCTAGACTGTGTGTGGACTATGTTAGCAATGGTACGGGCTCCATGGTGGCAAAGCATATGGGTATTGCCGACTTAGGCTGCCTAACTAGAACCCCCGTGTGTCCCACCTGGGCTGTGCGTGGACCATGTTGGCAACAGTACGGGCTCCATGGTGGCAAAACATATGGGTATTACCGACTTAGGCTGCCTAACAAGAGCCCCGTGTGTCCCACCTAAGCTGTGCGTGGGCCATGTTAGCAATGGTGCAGGCTACGCAGGGGCAAAGCGTGGGCATGCGCGACTGCGTTTCCCCGCATAAAATTCCCGTGGGTCCCACCTCGGTCATGCGAGGGCCAAGTTAGCAATGGTGTGGTCTCCACGGTGGCAAATCTTGGGTATGTCTTACTTGGGCTGTCTAACTAAAACCTCCTTACGTCGCCAGCTCGGCTGCGTGTGGGTGATGTTATCAATGGTGTGGGCTCCACGGTGGCAAAACGTGGATCTGCACGACTTGGGCTGCCTGTTTAGAAACTTCTTGGGTCCCACCTCGGCTCTACGGGAGCCAAGATAGCAGTGATGTGGGCGACACTGTGGCAAAGCGTGGGTCTGCCCAACTTGAAACCGCCTGTGCAATGCCGCCATGGGTCCCACCTCGGTAATGCGGAGGCAGAGTTAGCAGAAACGTGGGCTTCATGGAGTCACAGCGTGGGCATACCCAACCTGGGCTGTCCATAAAATGCTCCCGTAGGTCCCACATCGGAAATGTAGAGGCAGATTTAGCAGAGAGCCGGGCTTTACGGAGGCACCACTTGGGCGTGCCCAACTTGAACAGCCAATGCATTGCACCCATGGGTTCGACTTCTGCTAAGGTGAGGCAGATGTATATCAAAGGTGCGCTTCACGGGGGCAAGCCCAACTTGGGCAGCCCAGGAAATGCACCCGTGGGTTCAACCTCGGCTATACAGGGACAGAGTTACCACACATTTTTGTTCCACGTGTACACCGCGTGGGCATGCCAATATGGGCTGCCCATGCAATTCTTTCTGGGTCCCGCCTCTGCTATATGTGGGCAAGGTAGGCATAGATATGAGCTCCAAGAGGGCAAAGCGTAGGCATTGCCCAACTTGGACTACTTGTCCAAGTTGGGCAAGCCCCACCCAAAACGGAACTCATTTTTTTAATATTCAGAATATTTACTGCACTTTCTAGATATTCAACATAACTGTAGATCCTGCATCCGCAGATACCCGCAGTAAACTGAAGGATGCGGATAAAAATTAGACGGATTTTGGCGGATTGCGGATCGGATGCAGATGTCAGAGGCTGCGGATGCGGATATCCGCGGATCCGGATCTAAATTTTTGTTCGGTGGAATTCAGTCCGTCAACTGACGTTTCATCTACAGGTCGTTTCGTCGACATGCGTCGTTTGATCGAAAGGCTTCCCGTGTTTGTTTCATCGAAAAACCTGAGACGTTTCGTCGCACACAGCACTGCTATTTTCGTAACAAACTTTTTGCGTCTCGCCTGAATTACAGGGGGAGGGCAAATTGGTTTGGTTAAGCACGCCTTAGTGAATCACGCGCTAGCTTTTAGCGGCTTAGTGAAGAAATACGTTGTCGACAAAACGTCGCATGGGCATGTTCCCACAAAACGTGCAGCGTGGACGTACCGTGTGTCGATGAAATGTATGTCAGTGAAAAGTTGTCCACGAAACATATTTCTACAAAACGCGTTTCGAAGAAACGATAGGGAACCGTAATAAAGATATCATTCTTACTGAAGATCGCTTCAGTTAGTGCATTTCATTTCGTCAAAACTGCTATGTATAGAAAAAGAAAAAGTAAAGAATGCAGGGCATCAATCGTCCCGAGAAAGCTAGTTCCTTGGCAGGGAAAGAGCGGAAAACTTCCTCTGGGCAAAGAAAACCTCAAGCGAACAAGTCACAAGAAAGTAGAAGAGACCTCCCCTCTCCCCAGAGAGTCGTGTGGTCATGATACCAAAAACAAAATCTGTGCTTCGATAGCGAGCGCGACCCTGTGGCGCCATGGTTTGCAAAGTTTCGGAATCAGCGACGCAAGCACATAGGTAGCCCGTAAATTGCCCGTTTCTTCTTTGTATGCTTAGAGTTCTAGCCAAGAAAGTCTGGTAGTTCATATTTGTCCGGTTACGACGCCAGGACGCAAGCAATACCAGCGGCTGCCGCGCGCAACTTCCGTAGCCGCCCCAAGCAAAGAAAAAAAGTTTTCTTTCAATATACGTATATACTTGGGCGCCTGCAGGCCGCGTTCTTTCTCGAACAACACCTTAGTCGATCCGATCAGGCCTTGGACCCTGACTTAGCGGCTCATCTGCCCACTGGCTGACACGAAACGCCTGAGACTTGAGGCGTGCATGCTCCGGTAACATCACAGAAAGGATTTTGTCTTTCTACCACTGCTTTCCTCCTATTTCAGAATCCTTTTTTATGACCTTCTTTTCAGGCGTTCAGACTTCAGGGAGAGTTAAGGGCCACAGGTGAAAGTTTCGATTCCCGCGTGTGGCGGGAGGAATGCGGTCGGCGGATTTTCGCTGATTTTGCTGGTCTAAATGTAATCGTAACCTCTGGTGGTTAGCAAGAACATCGACATGGTTCCACATTTTCCGGATGCGGTTCGGATACAGACACCAAGTATGTGGATGCGGATCGGATACGGATACAATAATGTAAAAAGTTTGCGGATGTGGTTCGGATGCGGACACAAAGGCTGCGGATGCGGATCGGAGGCGGATACTCAAACTGTTATCCGCACAGGGCTCTAAACATAAGATATCGGCTCAGGATGACACCAAATCACCGAGGATCGTACCTTTAAACGTAAATGAGAAATCTTAGGCTTGCTAAAATGTGTTACTAACTTGGCCTGTATAGGTCAGTGTCCGGAATTGTAGCCCCAGCTACAAACATGGGGAAATATTAATTTTAAACGCAGGCTCTTGTGAAGAAAGGGGCTGCGTATGCAACAAGGTTTTGCTCTTTACAGCACTGTTGGCATCGGTAATATTGTGGAGCTTTGTAACTATGCTCGTTCTGACGTTCTTGAACTACGAAATGTACAAAGGTTTCTAAAGTGCAGCCCACTACTGTGTCATGGCGTGAGCACAAACAAATGTTGCGGCCCCCATGAAACAGAGCAGACACTGGTCGAGGTTGAGAAGGCCGTTTTACGTAGGGTGGAATTTCATACGCAGAGTATTGCATTTGAGAGTGAATTTGAAACACGCTCGTCAGGATGTCGTATCTGTTCTAAATTTCGGTGCCTCTAGAGGGATCAAGCTGGCTATGTATCTCGATTGCATGTTCAACAGCAGACTTGTACGTAATGCGTTACAAGTACATTTTACTAAAATTATAATAAAAATGTAACACGTTACACTTTACTATAATTTTGTAACGCTTCAATTACTTCCTTCATGAAGTAACGATGCTTTAATTGAATTACTTTTTTTGCTGTAATTGATTCCAAAATTACTCATCACAGTTTTTCTCAATTTCTTTTTTTTTTTCGGGTGGGGAGGCGTTATATGTGCTGGAGTCACTCAACTCTGGGCAACAGTTAATTTTTTTTTTCTTTTTCGAAACCACTAAGCAAGGGACCTCGAGGATTAGTAGACCACTTCACTAGGCTTCGTTTCCTGGGTACATGTTTTTTTATACACAGGAGACTACGTCCGGGTATGAAAAGTAACCTTATCCAGCCTCTTGTGAGTAATTTATTTAAACAGCGCTCTTCTTTTTTTATTTATTTGTTTTCACGAGAGGGTTTCGGTGTGTTGGCGTCACTCACTCAGGTCTAAACAAAAATAATCAAGGCTTTCTTTTCTTTTCGGAACAACTGTGTGCGAGATTTTTAAGGATTATGGTACGTTCTATTGATATCTAGAAAATGTAATAATTTCTGTAGGCACACGGGGGAACGGACGCATGCTCTATTTGGTATGCACTGAAATACCTCACACCTTGGGGAAATTATGAAATGACTCAGCACAAAACGATGTTGCCGAGTCGTGCTGATGCGGGCTGTCCAGGTAGGCCCACTGTGTGCCCCACGAGGAAGCCCAGATGGGCTGCCCACGCGGACACCACTTGACCCAATTGGCAAAACTGACGTGGGACACACATGGGCTGCCCAAGTGAAACGCACGTCGTCTTCCCTTTCAGAGCCCACTTTGTTCAAATTGGGCACACAGAGGTCCCCCGACAGAAACCTAGGTGGGCTGCCCAAGTAGGCCCCTTGCAGGTCCCCCTGAAGTGGGGGAGGGAGGAGGGGAAGCAGGCTGCCCAAATAGGCTTACCGTGGGCACCTCAAGGGCAACCCGTGTGAACTGCACAAGTAGACCCCTTATAGGTTCCACGAGGGACGCCGAGGTGGACTGACCACGTAAGCCCGATGTGGGTCCCACTAGGGCAGCCCGGTGGGCAGTCCAAGTCAGGTCGACTTGAACCCGAGTTTCAAATACGACGTAGGATACACGTGGGCTGCCCACATAGGACCGTCGACAATCCCCCTCTCTTGGAGCCCGGTTCGTGCTACTTGGGTATCTAGACCAGGGGCTCCCAAAGCTGAATTCCTTCTTAATCTTTAAACGGATTGTTCTAGGGTTGCTTTCAAGCATTTCTGGACAACCTTATTGTGTTGTTGCTGCATATAAAAATGATAAAAAACGAGCAGTTTTGAGTTTGAAGATAGTACTCACAAAATATTTCGTTTTAACTTTTATACAATTTACACCCAGTTTTCTTTAAAATCTAAATTCTACCCTCCATGCCCTTTATGATGATGGCTACCTACTAATGTTTAGTTTTTGCCGCTCGAACTGTTCAACTTAGAGCGGTGTTAGAGTTCTGAGGTATGTTGGTCACAGGGCATATGCTATGTCGGTACACACTGAGCATGAACTAATTCAGGAGATATTTCGGCTTGGGGTGGTTTTCTACATACGGGGATTTACTGTACCTAGATAGGAACAGAGTGTTACAGAATAATACTGCGGAATATATTTCCAATACTTGGAGATGCACTGAATAAACAAATAGGTCAATAAATTAAAAACAAAACGCTTATAAGCAAGCGTAAGTTAAAATTGGTAATAAGCTTTCCTGTAACAAAACACTTTTCACATTTTAACATAATATTTTTTTCCAGACGACTCGTGGGCATAAACTCAGAAGAGGGGGGGGTCCGATCATCGTCACACATGTTGACTTTGGTGCACCCGAAGTGTCCAAGGGGCTCTTCAAGAACTCTCAAATTTTAAGCAGTGTCAGGAGGAGTTGATCGCTGAAATGGTCTCTGAGTGTTTTGCGGGTAAGTAGACGCGCGGCCACAATATAGTTTGTTGCAACATAAGAAACAAAGGACAGTCTCCTCCCACGAAGCCCGCCACTCTTTCCACTGGAGCAGAGCGAACACTGGAGAGGAGGCAAGTGGAAAGGAGGATACCAGTGTTCATGCTGACCAGAGAGCTTTGCAGGAGCGCCTTTGGCACCGTTGCTTAACCTGCGACAGACTGTAGGTTAGAGTACTGAAATAAGGGTAATGGTTCAGGCTAGCTGGAGAAAGATCGCACTTATAATTTTAAGCCACGCGACATCTGGACAAACGAAGAGAAAGAAAAAAAACTCGAGGTACACCTAAGCACTTTTTTGAGTTGTGAATGCGAAAGCATGCAAGGCTATCTTCTGCTCCCTTATTTCGTCTGCAGCGTATTTGCTTCGACGGCAGAGCGCGCCCATTCCTCGCCGCTCTGACCTTGGACGTTTCGTGTTACCGGCGCGCTGACGGACACGCAGCGCCATGGGGCGGCGGTCCTTGAAACTGACGCTCAGCAGCCAATGGGAGCCCCGTCACCGCGCGCCAGCCAATGGGACCGAAGCCGAAATCCATCAGCTTCACTCCGCTTTTTTGGGGTCAGGGGAACTAGGTGCCGTTTGTTTAGGTTTTTCGCGTGGGTTCATAGCTGGAAGCTGGCTTAACTTGGAAAAAGGATTTAAAGATGCCGTTTGGAGCGGCTTCAATGCTGAGGACGTTGGCTCGCTCCATGGGACAGTTAAGGCTTTCTCATTAAAAGTTAAAACACAATGACATCTTTGAGACGTCGTTGTGTTGTCCCCTTTTTTCTCTTCTGTCTGATTCGTTGTGTCAACGTTTATACTATAGGTATATAGTTAGATTTTTTTAGTTTCTCTCTTTTTGTTAACACTACTAGTCCCGAATGCAGATCTTAGAATTTAGTCGAGATACTTTGTTTGTTCATTCGCAATGACAAATTGTTTAACTTTTTTTTCCTGGGAATGTTGTAAGTTGACGACAGATCATTTTATCTAGTCAGCTGGTAAAATTCAATTTCTAGAAAAAATGTTATGAAATTTCAGGCAAAAAACTTGGCTTTCCTTCATAATCACTGTAATGGTTCAATACAATCAGGAACCCAGAATGTATAAATTTCTTGGTTCATGGTACTTAACTTTCTTTTATGAATTTGAAAAAAAAATAGTTTTCCCTTGGTACATGTTTAAATCGCAAGGGGTCCCACCGAAGTTCCTTTCACAAAAGATGCAGAAACCCCAACATGACGACCTTCGGCTTCACCAACTATGTGTGCATGTATGTGCGACGAAACGGGGCTTACAAATACCTTCACGAAATGGTATATCTTGCCGAACTGGACTTAAAAAACCTGTCCAATGATATAACGTGTCCCCTAAATAGATATAAAGTGTTTTTTCCCCGCGACAATAAACTCAATTGCCAAAGGCTGTTTTCGCTCAAATGTAGTGGTAGCAGTCCAGACTAGATATCAATGCTTGACAACTTTCTATTTTATTTGAAAGTTATAAATGATTTTCAGAAAGTGTCATTATGAAAGTAAGACCCATTTCTGTAATCTCATGCGATTCATCTCCATGCATTTGTGGGCAGTCATTTTACTTTATAAAAATTTTCGAAATTCACTTATAACGTTTGGATCAAATGACACAGTCTGAAAATTTGGTAGTTTAGTGCAGACATCTTGCACTAAATTTGTGTGCAAGATGAGTGTTCGGCAATGCTTAGTTTGTCTTCGCAGTAAAAAAAGCACGACTTATTTGGGGGACACCTTGTAACAAATGGTAAGTGCGCATCAGATCTACAAATGGAACACGTACATGCATCGTTCCCAACAGAACATGGGTTATTTTTGAACATGATGGCACACTTCCCTTATCTAGCAGCAAACAGCACTTGTACCACCACAGTGGTTTACGGCACACACGCATGATAGCCTTGTTCCCACGGGAGTGATGGTACATTTTCTGTAATTCAGAGATATATAACATGTTGTGGCAACAAGGTTAACAGGGATATGTCCGGTACTCAAACGATATTTTTCTAACAGTGATAACTACTCCATATAAAACAACGCAAAATATTTCGAAATAGTTTTATTTAAATTGATTTTACGGTTATATATAAAAAATTGCTTCGGCTTTGTTATTAATGCAGAAACGCTGCTCATATTTCTAAATATGAGGACATTGAATAATAATATTAAAGAAATCATGAGCCATTCTACTTTGTGAAGGTGGATGACCAGCGAAGCTGTTTAGCACACGACACATGCGTGGCACAGAATTTTGAATGAAGGTAAGAACACATTTATTGCCTTGCTCGTTGGTCATCGTGACGAAAGGTACGCACACACATTTATTGTTGTCTTGATCGGTGGTCATTACTTTTGCGTGGACGTCCATCGCCGCCCCGATTAGCCGGAGGAAACTAGACACGCACGATGGGGACGCCACCCGGCTGAAAGTAGACACGCCACCCCCACCCCGGAAGAGCGAAAGGCCACCGCCACCCCGGGAGAGCGAATGGAAAATAAACTCGGCACGGAAGCGCTTGGAACGACGACAAAGAGAGGGTGCTGCAAGAGACATGGCTGACGCTGGTCACACAGCGGCACATCTTTGAGAAACCTTTATTAACTACCTGAGAGTCTACTGATCTTGAAAATGGTGCCCATTGATAGCTAAGCAACTGGATAGACCTATTGCTAAATTACTCAAGCATCAAGGAGAATGCTGAAAATGGTGTTCCACGCGCCGCAGCAGCCGGCGTCTGCAGCAGTAACTGTCCTAAAGCAAAAGCCTAATACAAATGGGATCTTGCACGCACATTTGTCAAGGCTTTATTGTGGTTATTTACTTCGAATTCTTTTATACAGAGAAGGCGTGCGCGTGCGGCGGTGCGAGCGTAGAGTTTCTGTTGACGCACATAAAAATCCACTGAACCCATAAACAGCTTCGCTGTAAAATAAAACTCCATCTTTTATTTCCTTATAACTCTCCTTAACAATTTAGAGTTACTTGAATTAACTCGTGAAGGCAAAACATTAATCAACGTGTGGCCTCTCAAAGAGTAAAAGGGCAAGAAACCTTCACTTATTTTGAGCTAAAGTGGGTAACAGGGTATGAGTAAAGGAAAAACTCCTCCCACCTCTTTCCACTTTACCAGAGCAAGAGCTGAAGAGGAGGTGATCTCTTATCCAGCGTTCGCTGTACTAAAGAGGTAAGGGAGGGGAGGGGGGGTATGAAACACCGACACCCCGTATTATGTATATTTTTTTCTCACAAGATGATGAGGCGACAAATAATTAAGAAAGCTAAGCGTTTAATAAAACAAACTTGTGCCCCCCTCCCTCACCAAAAATAAATAAATAAAAATAGGGTTAGGCTAGCGTCACAGGAGACTCACTGTGCTCGCCATGCGGAGCCTCTTATGTACAAGCGTGGGTTTCTGGAACTTTCGGCGTAGAACTTTCGGCGAGTAGAACATTCGGAACTCGATCAGACGAGAATGTTCTCGAACTTACGAGAACACCAACTTGAAAGAGTAAATAAAAGGACATTCCACTGACTGGAATCGAACCGATAAATACCAATTGCTTTGATCGTTAAGCGATTTTTCTTTCGAAGCTACACAGTTTGCGGATGACGCGAAAAACAGTTCTAAGGTGGAAGAGGTACGCCCGTCGTTCGCCGCCATCTTATAGTCAGCTTCGCACAGCCGTCAAGCCCGTGACTCCGGCGATACGACGCCATGTTAAATGCAACAAAGTGCTTCCGGTTCTTTATGCAACTTTTTTTTAGAGCGCAGCTCTTAGGAGCCCGTTTCTGGGTTGAGCTTCGTCGCCATCGGCGTAACTGTGCGCGTTGCATTATTGGAATAACCATGCCTTGCAATATGGAAAAATTTCCCCTCTAAATTTAGCAGGGAAACTTTGAATGTGGACAAAATATTACATAATGAATACAAAATTAATATTCATATTCAGTAAATTTTAACTTTGTTTCAAATATAGCCTCTTTTCCCTAAGGGTCTTAACTTTTAAACATAACCCTGCAGCGTTTCTCTCAAATAATTTCTAACATGTTGTCTCTTTTGTGTAGCTTATAAAAATGAGCTAATTATCAGTCCCAAGTTTAAAAGAACGTCGGATTCACATAAAATGTTTCGTCTAATTTCCAAATCGTTCACGCCTTAGGGGCTATGTTCGACAAATGTTTCGTTTCTCCTAAAAGAAACGGAAGTGACGGAACTGACCATATCGCGTATGATTGGTTAGAGGCTCAAATGACGAAAGTTCCCTCTTTTGTCGTTTGAGCCTCTAGCCAATCAGACGCGATATCGTTAGTTCCGTCACTTCCGGTTCTTTTAGGAGAATCGAAACATTTGTCGAACATAGCCCTCCTGGTACTATTTAAAATATGAATTTCATTCCACATTCCGCTTATGATGCTGGTTTTCTTCGTTTTTCCTTTACATCCAGAGATATGTATTCAAAATTGCTAGACTGCGAAACTTTTCCTAATAGTGAAATCTTAAATCGTATGCTTTTGTTTCGCCAACAAAATATCTGAGCACAACACGAAGATGCGCCGAACTCCTCTTCGCGCTAACAGTGTCTCTCAGTGTACATGCCAATTAATAAAGGAGGCACAGTTAAGACAATACTTACGTATAGATAAAAGGTTAAGGAGCGATCGATTAAGAGCTAAAACAATAATATGTGATTAAAGAAACAAATTTACATATTTATTTCGTATTCACTTCATGTTACAAATCATGTTCTGGCAACCTTATTTCACCAGCGAAATACATAAAACATAAAATAGTGGATCGACGGGCTAGTATGTCGTTAACATACATGATAAAAGGGTAGCGCAAGAAAGACGGGTGTCGGAAGAAGTAGAACACAGGAGGACATTCTCAAAATCAAAAATCGAGTGCAGAGCGCCAACTGAACCTGAAAGCTCGTTCCACAGATCTATCGCCTGTGCATAACAGATCTGAAGTAATATTTTAGTGTTAATTCGAGCGAATTTCAATTGCGTGAAACAATATTTTACTCTATAATTGTGCACGCCTACTACCACGCGGTCCGTAGGAAAGGGCCGCAGTTGTTATTACGCAGGTCATATTCAATGGTTTAAAATCACTTTTTATAATTTTTGTACCCCAAATACATCGTACTAAATTTTCGGTTTCTTCTCAGGAAACAAGATGCGTAGAAGGTTCGTGAATGTCACAGTGTCATGGAAAGTAGACCACAAGGACTTTTTCAGAACTGACTAGACTTTAATGAAAGGAAGTAACGTTCAGTGCCGTTTGAAATGAGTATAGGTCATGTAATATACCCTTTGTTGTTCCATAAGATATTACTCATTACATAAACCCCGAGATTGCAGGCGCTTCATGGTGGGAAATACGCCAAAGGGACAAGGACAGAGAAGTGAGGCACACAGGACAGGGCGTAACTTGCAACTGAAGTTTAATAGAACACATACGTAAAAGAGTAAAGCGCACATGCGCATAAAGTACACTTAGATTAAAAAACCCGAAGAAGCCGGACGACACTAGTGATTGATTGAAGCTTGACTGATAAAGGCGTGCTCCTTATCAGAGAGGGCGATAGAAGGAGCGCTGACACAAACATTCGAGCCACGGACCCTTATCAAGAAGGCCTCATGTATTTCACGCTCCAGCTGTGTTTTAAATCTTCCCGCAACTTTAGTTCTTTGGAACTCCGGTTGGCATGCACATCTATCGCAGTGTACAGCCAAATGGCCAGACGGGGATTGCCTGGTGGCAGCTGAGTGCTCTCTAATTCTGTCATTGATGCACCTCCCCGTCTGGCCCACGTAAACCCTACCACAAGACAGGGGAATTTCATAGGTGACTCCTATGGCGCACTCACGAAACTTCGTGGCATGACGTTTGTCGCACACTCCTTCCGCCTCTCCTGACTCTTCTTTTTTATTTATTATTTTACATAGCGCAGAAAGTTTGTTTGGCGCGGAAAAAAACCACCGGAATGCGAAACCTATTCGCCGCCTTTTTGAGGTTGTGGGAAACCTTATGTACATAAGGCAGGACAACAGGTCTGCACTCGCGCCTCGCCCCCTCAGCTTGCTCTCCTCTGCCAAGCCTTTTCAGCTTTTTTACCAAACCTTCCGCAACATCACATAAAACCCGGGGTGGGAAACCGACATCCTGCAATCTAACTAACTGTGACTGGAAACTAGAATCCATCTTGTGAGGGCAGGATTTTTTCAAAGAGGCAGCCAGGCAGCTGGAGGCAATTCCCCTCTTTACAAGCTTCGAATGAGCCGAGTCATATGGAAGCAACTTTTTCTTAGAACGGGGCTCATACGCCCAGCACACATGGTCTCCCTCAAAGAAAAGGCCCAAGTCCAAAAATTGTAAGCGCCCAGAGCTCGCGGTTTCATGGGTAAAACTTAAGCCCGCCGCACAGCTCTTAAATACCTCGAGCACTCCAGAAACCATTTTGTCTTCGTTGAGATCTACAGGATCGCTGTTCAAAACGAGAAAATCATCAACATATCTGAAAATTCTAAGCCTGTGGTTCTGTTCCAACACTTTTTCAATTGCCCTATCACACGAAGCAAGAAAAATATCGCAGAGTACAGGCGCCACCTTCGATCCGATGCAAATGCCTCTTTTTTGCACAAACAGCTCCCCTTCGAAAGAAACCAGAGTGTATCGGAGGTAGTGAGTCAGCAACTCCAAAAAACCCTCTACGGTGATGCCCGTGGAACTGCGGAATTGCACCTCCCCGTTGTCTTCAATACATGTTTGCACAGCCACCAGCATTTGGTCATGTGGCACGGAGTAAAATAAATCCTCAACATCTATCGAAAAGCCTTTCGTCCCCCTCAAGTCTCCGCTGTGCAGAAATTCAATTATTTCTTCCGAGTTTCTTACAAGAAAAGATCCCCTCAGTTTTAACAACCGAAAGATGTCTGCAAAGGAAGCCGCCCACCTCCCGCTGCCAAGAGTCCTTTCAGTGACTATAGCCCTTAAAGGGACTATAGCTCGAATGTTTGTGTCAGCGCTCCTTCTATCGCCCTCTCTGATAAGGAGCACGCCTTTATCAGTCAAGCTTCAATCAATCACTAGTGTCGTCCGGCTTCTTCGTTTTTTTTTAATCTAAGTGTCTTTTATGCGCATGTGCGCTTTTACTCTTTTACGTATGTGTTCTATTAAACTTCAGTTCCAAGTTACGCCTTGTCCTGTGTGCCTCACTTCTCTGCCTTTGTCCCTTTGGCGTATTTCCCACCATGTATCAGAACCAACTAGCCCAACTCGCAGTCCTAATGCAGGCGCTTCTACCTGCAGTCTCGGGGTTTATGTTATGTTCAATCTAAACCAGCTCATTTGCGCCCTTATATTCATATATTACATGCCGGTGTAAGTTAAGTATGATGTGAAAGAGCACAATGATAATTACATTTTGACAGCCTTTACATATCTACAATCGTCTTCAATATGAGAGAAAAGAGAGCCAGATGTAGCTGGTCGGCACTGCACGCCAACGTCTTAAAACTGCAAATTGCAAATTTAGCAGACTAGCGTAGCCCCATGCTGAGACATAAGCCCACTATGGACTCCGTTCTTGAAGGATGCTGCTCTAAAACGTAGGAAATGCCGAGTGACACCTGTTGGCGCGTTCGTCCTTGTATGTATTGGGCCAGTGCAACAACTATATGGGAGTTCATTAAGGGCCCCACTAACGTATGTACCATGGACCAGTGCTGTTTCTTGCTGCTGTTCTGATGACGAACAGCGCATCTTAAGCTATTTTGCAGTTGCCTTTACGTTACAATACTCCCTCGATAAGGGTCTAGCGCTGGCTGAAACAAAGACAGGAGCTAAAACGAACTACGAGCGTCGTCTGCTGGGACGCCTTCCACGCAGAGCTGGAGCAAACACCGACACCGCATCAGGTGGTGACCCGGGAACGCACGAACTTGCCCACCTCGTACGGACAATACACGAAGCCAAAACGTCATGTACCCAGCAATTTCAAGCAGCGGAGAACAGGCCGTCGCCGGACTTGCACCTGGCTAAACTATGGAAACAACGCCTCGACGCGCTACGTGTGTACATGTGGAGAGAGGACGAACGCCCCGACTACGATGTCGTCTGAACCATTACTAACGGCTCAGGCGAGCAATTACGCAAATGCACTCTCTACAGACAGATGGTGGGAGCTTTGCTCCGGCTTTAACGGTTACATGAATGAACCGCTCCTATGGCACATCTTTCGCAATTGGCAGGCAAAGCCAAAAGACGCACCGCGGCGCAGACCGCGGCTCTACGCATGCGAATCTCGGAAAAGCAGCTGGCGCTCCAGGCTGGGGCAGTGTTCTTCCCGCAGCCTTGGGCTTCACCAGTCCAGATCCAACCATATACTCCCGAGACTCCGTGACACCGACCCAGATGATCTGAGATTTTCAGGCATTGGATCTCCAAGCACCGGAGCAGGTTGACATGGACCAACCGTTTCAAATGACCGAACTTCACGCAACTTTAGCAAGGGCGAACGCCCACAGTGCACCTGGCCCAGACTTGATAACCATTTCGGAACTGCGCAACCTCCATGAGCTCCACCTCCAGCCTGTCCTTGACCCGATCAACGAGATTCGAACTACGGACAACTTCCCGAGCTCCTGCGAGAATCCCTGGTGATACCGATCCCAAAACCGGGCAAGCCACCGAATCAGCTCAACAACCTCCGGCCGATTTCCCTTACCAGCAACCTGTGTAAACTCACTGAACGTATGGTCCTCGAGTGACTCATGTGGCATCTCGAGAGGAACTCCCGCTCCACCCACATCGACTCGGATTCCGCCACGGGATGAGCACGCAAGACATTCTCCTTATGTTGTGCCACCAAGTCCTTGACGCCTACTCGAAAGTGCAGACGAGAACGGTGGTGGCGGTGGACGTTCGCAAGGCCTTCGACGCCGTCCCTCTCAAGGCGGTCATCCAGAGCGCAGAGCTTGCCAGAGTGTGCGGCCACCTTCTCAACTTCGTTCAGAGTTTCCTGAACGACCAAACGAGCAAGATCAAGGCCGGTGACTACATCGGACCCGCTCAACCGAACAGTACCGGTGTACCGCAGGGTGCCGTCCTCTCGCCCACCCTCTTCAACCTGTTCACGGCAAGACTTCCCTTACTCCTTGAAGCGGTTCTGTCGCTGCACTTCGCCGTATACGCCTATGATTTCACCATCTGGATAACGACGAAATCGGCGGGCGGACAGGAGCAAACGATTCATCTTGGCCTCAACGTCATGCAGGGCTTTCTTCGGAATGTGGGCATGAACGCCTCGGCCGAGAAGACCGAATACGTCGTGGTTCTCAACGGTCCCCACAGAAACACCGAAGCGGTTCGCAACCAAATCGCCCTCAGCATGGCCGGCCAAAGGACACGGCGAAAACCCTCAATTCGGATCCTGGGAGCCTACATAAATCAAGATGGGAAAGGCACAACCTGGGTGACGAAAGTCGCCTTTCAGTGCGGATCCCTCCTCCGCCTCATCCGGAGAATCACACACCTCCAGTGGGGCACGCGGGAAAGAGAAACGCGCCAGCTCTTCACGGCGCTGCTTGAATCCCGTATCCTCTACGGTTATAACTATCACGTCCTCACGCCCACGCAGGTGGAGCAACTCGAGAAACTCAATCGCGAAGCCATCCTCATCGTAACCGGACTGCCTAAGCACACGCCCCTATAAGAACTGTACGCACACGGAGGCATGAACCTCCAGTCGGAACTCGCCGAACAGGCGTTCCTCGCCCAGAGAGATCGCCTCAGCAACTTGCCAGCTGGGCTTTCCATATTGGAAGAGCTCCGCGTGTCTGCCAGTCTGGACGTCCGCCCGGCAGACGCGCACTCGCCTCCTCCGTGGACCTCCCCGGTCACGCTTACCGACGGAAAACCCCTCCCATTTCAAGGTTGCGACGAGTCACTCGCTGTAGATGAGGAATTTAGCCAGCGCAGTAGAACCGCTGGCCTGGGGTCTTTAACGAGCACCATGCAGTAGTGATACGCGACCACACGCCGGTACGATGATCATCCAGATCGAAACGGGCAGGGGTGGGGATTGAGCCCGGGATCCCTGGATTCTGCAGCGCGAGCTTTCGCTCCACCTACTCCGAGCTGGTGTGCGCTACTCCACTCGGCCACCGACCCCCTCAGAGCGTCCCTATATAACCACGCGCACGGGATAGAGGAGATCGTCCTTTTTATCTAAGCTTTAACGAGGGCGAAACTTCGCAACAAAGCGCACAGACGTAGCGTCGCGCACAAATCACCGCCTACGCACACCATCATCTACACTGACATGGCGGAGACCTTGCTGTCGACTGCCGGCGACGACGTCGAAGGAGAGGGCAAAACCCCCAAGCACGTCCAGCCGGTCTCGTGGATCGACACCACCCATAGTATTCCGAACGCGGGTGCACTTCCGACCACTGAAGATGTCGACACTACGCAAGCGGAACTCATGGCACTCCTCCGACCATCCCAGTGGGTTCTTCAAACTTTTGCACCAACAGACATCCCACACAGGCTCCTACTGTTCACCGACCCGACCTGCGCGTACGAAACTTGCAGACGAGCGTGCGGGAGCCCCTCAACGTACACGAGAATAGTCAGCGAGTTGCTCGCCGCGTTGCTAGAACTTCGAAACAAGCTTAACATCAAAGCTACTATTTCCTGGGTGCCCGCTCATGCGGGCATCGACGGCAACGAATTGGCCCGCAGCGAGGCGCGAGCATCAGTGCGCCAGATGGCATCCGCGCCGAACGCATTCCACAACTCAGCCGGCGAGGCAGCCGGCCCGGCCGAGCCCGTCTGTCGTCAAGGAAAGTGCTAAACAGCGAAGACGGCGAACCCTACGGCACCCACGAGAGGAACGGGAGGAACGCCCGGACGAGCTATTGCGTCCCGTTCCTCCGATGCCGAACGACCTACCGAGGAGCACTCAGACCCTCGTCCGTCGCCTCGCGACCAACACTGTCCTATCCCCGGCCATGCGCCATAAGTTCTTCAGCGACGACCCCAACGAGGTGGCGTGTCGCCGGTGCCGCAGGACCGCGACGGCTGACCATGTTGTCTGGGAGTGCGAGCGCGCCAGCTAGCTCACACGCTTGCTGGAAAACGAAACTGAGAGGGAACTCCCAGACGGAATCCGTTCGGCGACATATGTCGATTGGATTCTACCCACCAGTCGTGACAAGGCAATCGTCTCTGCTGCTGTGAACAAAGCTGGTGTTGTTCGTCGACGACGACGACAGCCCTGGCGGACGACTTTGCAGCAGCCGAAGGCGCTGGGACCAACACCCATCCAGACCGCCGTGACGTCAATGGCGGGTCCTTAGGCCCGTACCGATGCAGACTACAATGGTGCATTATATGTGTATGGTATACATATACATATATTATATATAACAAGGTAATAAAAAGTGAAAGCCGTTTACAACTCCCAGTAACGCCGAATTAGAGCGCAGCTCTTAAGGAGGGGTCTTGTGACCTCGGGAATGGGGTCACGTGACCTCGGGGGGGGGGGGTGTACGTGACTTCGGGAAAGGGGGCCACATGACCTCGGGGGTCACGTGACCCCCCGCCCCGAGGTCACCGAAGCTACCCGAGGTCCTCCCGAGGTCCTCCCGAAGGAACCCGAGGTCCTCCCGAGATCCTCCTAGGAACCCGAGATCTTCCGAAGGAACCCGAGGTCCTCCCGAAGGAACCCGAGGTTCTTCGGGAGGACCTCGGGTTCCTTCGGGAAAGTTTACCCATAATGCACCGCGCGGTTACGCCGACGACCGACGCCGATGGCGACGCCGTTGCCACTGAAGTCGGAAACGAGCGCCTAAGAGCAGCGCTCTAAAACCGTTCTAACAATATCAACAACAACCTTGAGTAAACTTTGACGTTTAGTGTTGTAATTGGCACTAGTGACAATTTAATCCCCAAACGCTTGCTTAAAAGGTTCATTATTAGAAGTGAATTGAAGATGCATGAGATGAGTATATGATAACCTGTTAACGTTTTAATTCACTAGTTTCGTCGTCTACTTCTGAATCATCTATTGACGCGTTGTAAGAGTTATAAAATGTAGTTACACATTCCTTTCGAGCCTCGTCCTTGATACATAAGTTATGTTTCGTTGATTCCGAATCCTGATATTGCTGCATGAGGGGTAAAATAAACCTGTCAACAAAGTGTGACACCCTAACATGTACTGATGGCCGAAAAGGGTTATAGCAATCACCGCCTACAACAGAATGAATAGCAGCAAGAAACCATTGTCCTTCTTTTTTGTACATTAAAGGTCCTCCGCTGTCTCCCTGAAAACAAAGAAAACGATTTATTATTGAACTATTTTCGGAAAACTTATAAAAATAAAGCGGACATATCATCAGAACAAATTCCTCCAGCTGATTCAGGGCAGCAAATTGGTGTCTCACGCCATACTAACTGCCTTCACTTTTTCGTAACATTTTTTTTGTTGCAATATATGTATACGTTTTTGGCCCCTACGTTTTGGTGAAAAAAAAACAGTTGCTGAAATAAAAGCGGTTGCCGCCCTAGGTCAACATTTTCGCTCGGGGACACCAATTTGTAATCTGCATGCGAAAAAGATTGTCATCAATTGTATCTTTTTTGAGAAGAATGGTGATACCGAGATAGCGTGCTTTCTTGGGTATACGGCAATACCACTGTAAAACAGTCCGAACGTACTTTCTACCGTTTTATAAAATTCAAAAAGGAGTATATTAAATTATTTCTGAAGTTGTGAATAAGCCAAACCTGTTTATGTCGCGTCACGTACACAGGCGAACGAGGAGACCGATTAGTTTGAACTTATCACGATGAGTACAGACAAAAGTACAAGAGAGAAATCAATCAACTTCTCCGCAATTCTGGTTTATGGTGGACTCCAGTGACAACATGGTAGGTGCGATTTGGTGTCCGTTTAAGGTGAGCCTGATCATGAAGGGTTTTTTCTGGCAAAATATAAACTGCCTGACTTGAAAATCATGTGCTAAACGCTACATTTAGGAGGCCGTTGCGCACGCTGCATAGAGCCATTGGGAATAAGAGACGCTTCACGCTCTCTTCTGGTACGGTTTTGTTACACGATAATGCTGGTTTTCATGTTGGCGACCATTGTACTGGATGCATTAGCTCAGATAGGGTTGGAGGTTTTCTCTATCCAGAATACATTCCGGACATGTCGCCATGTGACTTTCAGTTTCTCGAACCCTTTAGGATAGGCTAAGAGGACCACCATTCTACTCCAAAGCGCACGTCATTGCTTGTTTTACCAATCGTTCAAAAATGCAACAGAGTCCTTTTTCGAGAGTGCTATCCGACAACCTCTCCAAGCAGGGGCAAGCACGTGATAATGCGTGCAGTGGCTTCTCTGACTGAACTCTGGTGAATTCCTGTTTTCTTCCACAAGGTGTTTAATTTTACTTGAACAGATTTCTTTAAAAAGGCGAGAGTTACACGGGTATTGTCTTGAGCTTTAATTTGTCAAGCTGAGTGGACATAGGATGAAATAAATGTCACAGTAAGGTGGCTGATTAACCAGGATATATAGGTCGAAATTTTAAGAAGCGGGTTTTACAAAGCATGTAACGATTGCACTCTTTACTGGAATACCTCTTAAAATCATTACCGATTTAATGCATTTGAAAAAAAGAAGGGGTTTTTGAGAAATCTATTGATCGGTTTTCAGTTTCTTTTTTTGCCAGATTTTAAAATTGAGCTTTTATAGAGCGCCGAAGTCCTGCTCGCAATAGGCGCGTTCAGTAGCGGCCCCAGGAGTCAAGAAGTCATCGCTCCTTCCAAAAGACGGCCAAAACCAACTTCCGGTGAACGTTACTCCGAGTCTTCGGAGTCAGGCTCTCGTGCACCGAGTCCTGGAGACGGTGCACGAGGAGTGTAAGGAGCGGAGCATGACGTAATTTTTGACCGCTGACGAAGTTCCGGTGCTAAAAGAGAAAACAAAGATGGCGGGATAAGCTCCGTCGGCTCCATCGCGGGTCTACGATTTGCTCCGTTTTATTAATGAAAAGTGCTCAGGGTAAGACAAATAACGCGTTCGAATTTCTTTTCCAGCTAAGGTTCTTTTTCGGAAAATGCATTGGAACGTATTTGTTTGGTTTGAATATGCTAATAAACAACGTAAACGTTCATTTGACGCTGTGTCTTGATCGCCGTTGCACGGAAACTCGGTGAATATCGACGATAGTCCTGTCCGCGATGAGCAGAGGAAGCTAGGGTAGGAACTCAATTTCGGTAGCCGGTTGGATGCTCACGCAGAGCATGATCCCGATTGATATTTTTTTGCGGAGCTAAATCGGGGTGTACGTTGGCTGACTCTCGCATCGGCGGACAAAACCTTGACCACCGAGCGCGGCCGAACTTCCCGTATGTATACGAATACATTTTATAGGAAGTTCGTAACGAAGGGCAGAAAAACCTATGGCCATATAAAAGTATCGCAGCCGGCGGTGGAGATTCGCTGAGCTCCACATTTTGCGTGTGCTGACGACGTTTTGTCGTGTTTTTTTTTTTATAACAGAAGTAGTTTTTACATCGCCCTGAAGGGCTCGATCGCGTTGGATCGCTTCGAACAGCAGCGCTGATGTGTACAGTCACTCGCTTTTTATTTAACGACCATGTCAATGCTTCTTCAATACCGGCGTCAAATAAAAGCGATCGTGCTCGGCATCGTCTGCTTTTATTTTATTCGGATCCCGCCTGGCACAGGGGAGGAAGCGGAAATTGGGTAAAACATACTGAGAAGCCACGTTCTTTTTTTTTTTTTGCCGTTCAGTAGGTGTTTTGAGGATTCCAACTCGAGTTACTCCGTTCGGAGCTGAGGAGCCGCTACTGAACAAGCCCAATGCCGCCTAGAAAAGTGGCGCTGTCTTTTGAGTCATGTCACTCTTACGGCACTATGTCGAAGGCGCATTCACCGTGGATGTGCTGCTGAACTAGTAATGACGTGACTGAAATGAACACGTACTGTACATTCTCCTCAAGCGTCATTGTGGACGTCTGTGGCGTTATTTTTTCCCGCACATTCGAAACTGCCCTTGCATCCTCCCCCCCTCCCGCAAAGAAAAGAAAAATGAGTGGAGGATTGATTGACACGTAAAAAGCCATTATGTTTTTGCAATTTCTTTTAAATTTGTGTGGCCTCTTATATCACATGCCGCCGATACTGCGATTGAAACATCAATAAAAACAAGTAATTAACAGTGAAATATTAGATTTTAGTGAATAGCTAACTTGCTGTGACGGTTTCTCCCTATATCTGATGTCCGACAAGCCTTATAATTAAATGGGGAAGACAGCACTCGTGCGACTCTCGTTCTATTTTTAAGAAAGTATATTTGTATCGAAATCAAACAACATGTATAATGCTCTATCTACTTCTGCCCCATCTGCTGATGTATAGTACCTTTTCGTTCGCCTTCATAAAGTCACACGGAAGGGTCTCCATTTATAACGCTTTATATCTGTAGAGTTTTAAAACAAGTATATTCGTTGTTTTGTTTCGACGTTCTCAAATGTAGGCTTTGGTCAGCTGTAGTGGTTGCAACAACGAATCGTGAATACTTCACTGAAACGTTGTCGAAAGCTGAATTCAGAGGCACAGCTTTGCTTAGCGTTTATTATTTCCGTTCACATCGATCTTGTTGTATGTTTCTGCTTGGTTTCTTCTTGCTAAAATGTATAGAAAACAATCGACAGCTAAGGGCGCTCACCCTCGCTTTATAGGACTCGTATCACTATTCTACCGGGTTCAATTAAGAAAAGCGGCACCCGGTTTCGGGGTCGTGCAAATAAACTATTCATCGTTGAAAGTTGAAACTTCGTGACAATGCAACGCTAGCGCTGATGAGAGAACGCGAAAGTTTGAGACCGCATTACCTTCAGCAAAAGAAACGAGAGAAAAATTAAATTTGTTTGTGAGCTAGACGCCCACCTAAGCCAAATATTTGTAAATTCAAGGAAATGGCACTCCGGGCTTTTGTTGAATTTATTTAATAATTGTCAACAAGTAGAACAGTTGGTTGACGTTTTACATGATAGGGATAACAGCTCAGAAAACACAGACTACGAAGAGGAAGATACGCAACATACAGCATTGTCCAGTCGCCTATGTTCTTCTTCGTAGTCCGTGTTTTTCTGAGCTGTCTTCCACATCAAATAAAGCAATGATTGCTGTTTTTGAGAGTGCAGCTCTTAGGCACCCGTTTCCGGCTTGAGCAGCGTTGGCGTCGGCGTCGCCGTCGGCGTAACCGTAAGGTCACGTAACCCCCCCCCATGTCACGTGACTCCACAGGTCACTTGACCACCACAGGTCACGTGACTCCCAAGGTCATGTAACCCCCAGTCATGTGACCCCCCCCGATATCACGTGACCTCCCGGGTCACGTGCTCCCCCCGAGGTCACGTGACCCCCGTGAGGGGAGGAGGAGAAAGAAGGGGTATACCCTCCCCTAGTACCCTTCCCTCCTCCTCCTCAAGAGCTGAGCTCCAATTCGGCGTTACAGGAAGTTGTAAACGGCTTTCATTTTTTGTTTTTTTACTGACACAAGGCAGAAAACTAGAGGAAGAAGAAAAGATGTCTAAACAAAGTTGAAATTTGATTGCCACAAAATTTATTTATATATGGTCTGAACAAGAAAGGAAGAAAGGGGAAAGCCATGTAAAAGGGAAAAAACCCGCCAATGTGCACACTGTCAAGGACAAAACACACTTTTACGAACACGATATGTATCAGACAGATTGATGTCAAAAAGATGGTGAAGCTAGATTGTCCAACCCATAGTTCACAGTCCGAACAAACACATACAAAGAGGTCACCTCACAACCGTGCAGGCGACAGCAAAACCAATCCTTTCCTTCACTAGCTGCCATTCAAAAACTGTTAGGTCGGGTCTGGTTCTGCAATCTGATAAGTAACGCATGTCCAAAAAGTCCTGAGCTCACTCTATAGCGGAGTCTATTCAAAATCTGTTCAGCCGTCTTAACGAAGTATAATACCCTCAAGATCTCTGTCCAAGCAGTTTTTCTACATAGTTTTTTCTGAGAAAAATGGGCAAAAAAAGTTCTGTGCAGGAAAAGCATGCTGTCTTACTGTTTTTGCTCACAGGCATTAATGCTAATGCTACAGGCATTTGAGATGTTAATTTTTCTCTTATAAATATCAAGCTTAGACGGACGTCAGCCTATATTTGTTGTTAATTTCCTGCAGGTAACGTCCTGCAATTAATATTATGCATTATCGCAGAGCTTGCATCATGTTCTCACTGAGTTCCAGCTTTTTACGATGCAGAGTCCATATATCTGGGCCGATAGCCCGTGTGTTTTTCTTTTTCATGGGACGTATTCATTTTATGGCTAAATACCAGTCTTCAATAAGGACTGCAACCGTTTTGGTCAGCAGCTGTAACGCAAGATGAGCCCTGTGCAGTTCTTTAGATTTCTTTACAATTAATACAGTCTCGAAGTCTGGTGCCAGGAATGTCACCATGTTAACTTGCCAATTTGGAGAACATCTACTAGACAAAAGTACGAAAAGAACCATAGCGTTTTCAGCTTGTTTGAGAAGGGATCAGTCTAATACAGTTTCAAACAGTTTTAACACAAGCTGCGATGCCTCTTTTTCAATGCCAAGTTCCCATTAACAAACTTTTTCAGCGGGAAACCAAACCAATATGTCGCATTTCCGAGTTGAGTGGGGTTCTTAAATTTTTTACATCCAAACATGCAGGTGAAAGTTTAGGAAAAGCATGCTGTGTAGGAAAAGCATGCTGTCTTCCCGTTTTTTCTCTGAGTACCCATAACCTCAAATCTCGCTGAATTTGGGCCCCGTATGGCATTTAGCCTAACCTATACCTTGAAAAGGATTGACTCTGTTCACTTCTGGCCCAATATGGCTGCCTTTAAAAAAACACAAAGAAAAACGTTTCGCGCGTGTATCAGGGATTGTGTACAAAATCGCCTCTTAATGTCGTTTGTGCTATATTAGTCAGACCAAGCGCTCCGTCAGTGGCCGTTTGACCGAACATAGACGGCGTGTCCACGATATGGATCCGTATTTGGAGGTTTCAAAGCACGCCCAAGAAACTAACAATTCTGTACCGTTGTGAAATTTGACGTCTTCTGTGATTTTAACAGACGAAAATTACCACTGGCGATGTGTTAAAAGAGTCAATTGTGAAAGAAACCATGGAAACGCAGTAGATAAGTCGTCCCTCTGTTTGGAGGCCGAGTAGAAAATATCTCTTCACCTCTAACTGCTGTGTGTGTGTGTGTGGGGGGGGGGGGAGGGAGGGGAAAATATCTGTAATAAAAATTGTGTCGTTTACGTGTTATTTTTTTTGTTGCAAATTTTACGTTTTTGTGTACATGCATGTTTTTTAGAGTACACGGCTTTGAAGTAGCCTCTCTTTTATGTGCTTGTTTGGACTGCGAACTATCGTTTCATCGCATCTAGCTTCACCATCTTTTAACCTCAAACAGACAAATATAGTTGGTGTTCGTACTGTGTGTTTTACCCCTGCGAGTACATAATTTACGGGGTTTTTTCCTTTTTCCCGGTTTCCCCTTTGTCCTTTCTTGTTTAAACCATACTTAAATTGATTATGTGGCAATGAAATGTGAGCTGTAGTTCGAGACTTTTTTCCGCCTTCCTGTAGTTTTCTGTCATCTCACCAGTCTCATGTAATTCTACAATTATGAACTTACAGCAGCTACCTTACGCCCTCACCTTTTATCGTTTATCTGTTACTCGTGGTGCCGTAATTACATTAAGGAGGTGGGCTTCATAGAGGAACAAGCTACGGGCGCCGACTATCACCCAGGGACTAAGTGTGGTGGACTAAGTATCCCACCGTCGGAGCCAATCAAGCAGTACCAAAAACACTGTCAGAGCGCTAATCTCCTTTGTAGGTCTCGTATCACAAACTAAATCAATCACGTACAAGAAGGCTCTGTGAGCCTTCTTTGTACGTGATGCACTGTAGATGGCTCTGTGAGCCAGCGCTTTATCTTGCGCATCACGCAAATTTAATGGGCATCAACGATTGCGAATGTCCGAAAATAACTGAACAACAGACATCGCAATGTTTCCTGAAGAATATTTGAGATGACAGTCATAAAATATCAAAGGCAGTAATTAATATTTTGGACGCGTACAGTTTTTATTCCGCGGCTTTATAGGCTCAATTTGCATTGAATCCTGTAGGCCAGATTCACAAGGAATTGATTTCTGCTTTTGTTGACAAAATATCTTAATCTTCTCAGTTGCAGGTAATTGCCTTGTATTATAGAACGAAGGAAAAAAGTGAATATCGTTGAGGTGCGTGACCGTTGTTTTCAAGTCTGAGCATAAAAACCACCAATTAAATTACAGACCCTTCCTGTGCTGAAAGTGTTTTCAAAATGGCTACAGAGAGTTATACCGTTAGATGATACACATTTGGTGAAAATAACTCTGTCCTAACATCTTGCCAATTGGTATTAGGAAAAAGAATTCGACTGAAATCACGCTATTGAAATAAAAATAACTAATTTTAAACAACATCGAAAAGAAATTGATTACCTTGGGGTCGTCATTGATTTTCAAAGGCTTTCGACCACCTAAACCATAAAACTCTGCTTCCAAACTTAAATGCATGCGGGATGCAAGGGGTTGCCTCGCGATGAGCGAGAGTATTTTTTTTAAAGTATCGGCATCAGTGTGTCGTGATAGATAGTCAGCAATCTAGCTTAAGGAAACTGACGTCAGTGGTGCCGCAGAAAAGCTTCCTTGACTCCTTCTGTTTAACTTGTGCATAAATAACTCAGTAAATAAGGACGACAGTCCAGATTTTATAATTTACGCTAAGATGACTACCATTTTCTTCTTGTCGGTTGTAGAGTCCACCAGGTTTTATGTGCGGCAAATAGCATTCTACAGCAGATAAGTTACTGGAAACTCTCAAACTGTCTAGTAATTAATACAAATAAGACGAATGCAATTATTTTTCTATCAACAAATACAGTGTTTTCATACAGTCAAGAGCTTCCTCCCCAAGGACAAAATATTTACGTTGTACAAATGTGAAGGTTCTTGGTGTAATATTTAATGAGTAAAATGAGCAGGGACGCCGAAGTGCAATCTGTGTGATTGCAGACTTTCAAAAGGTGTTGCCATTATTTATAAATGGCGACATATAATACCCCTTTCGGTCTTAGTCCTTCATTTTAACTCTCTGTTTTACTCTTGCTATAATTAATAATTTCTTGTTTGGGGTGGCACCAATAACTACAAATATGCATCGCTGCATGTGCTCCAGAGGAGAATCATCCGAATTATGTGCAATGCGGAGTTCAACGCTCCCACATTACGATTTCAAAAACCTTCCAAAAGTTCCAATTACAGAGCATTGCAATTATAAACTTCTATCATATCAAACGTCTGTAACGTAAAATAAACTTATTTTTTATCAATCACCAATATCAAGCGGAGGGTGCGTGCAAATGCAAGCCGTTGCGTTGACACATGGTCAACGCCTCGCTCAAGAGAGGTTACGGCCTCAATATGCTGCAGTTCTTATTGCTTAATGTCATGAATATGTACGCATGGATTTGGCACGGATTTCATGATGTTGAAACGGGATATTCGTTTTTGATTCTCTAATGTTAGTGGTCCACGCAAGCGTGACTCGAAATAACTTTTTCTTTTAAATTTAGGTTTACTTTTCGTTTTGAGCGCGAGCACCGCTGCCGCGTGCTGACGCTCTGGCGAGCGCGCAATTAAAGTATTCGATTCCCGATGCCGTAGTGGTCTTACGTTCCTACATCTACCTTTATCTGTGCCTATTATGATGGGACGCTTGACCTTTAAGAAATGCTGGTAATGCATCTCAGGTCTGTTCTGGTTTTAATGTCTTTTTTTCTATGTAAACTTTGCTGTACGGATCACGAGTATGTAAAATAGTTCATCTTCTTGCTGGTGGGGAGGAGAAACTTTGTCGAGCGACAAGAGCATTTTTTCTTTCTGCCCATTTGTCTTGGAAAGTAAAAAAGAAAGCTATAAGTTGAAAGTTGAAATTAGATTTGTGATATTTGTTTGAAAACGTTTTATTCTACGGAATGTCCCAGAATGTTGGCCGAGGGATTAGCTATGGCCTATGATAGAAAACTACAAACAAAACGATCGCCATGATTTTGCACTGTTTATACTGCTGGACTGGCTTCACTGGATCGTAGTGTCGGCTACCATCTAATTTAATTATAATTAGGTTGGACTAAGCCTGACTGGCTGCCGACGACTTTCTGTGGAGTAGGGGTAAGCATAATAAATTAAGCATGACGCCACAAATTCTCACGAACTAAGTATGCTGGACTAGCGTGACTCGCCTCCGACGGTTGCCTGCAAACTAAGTTTACTTTACTAAGCATGCCTCACCACGGACGATCGTGCGTCGACTAAGTATGCTGGACTACGTATAACAGCTACCGGCGACTTTAGAGTTACGGACTAAGTATGATGGACAAGCTATGCATCACCACCAACGGTCGTCTGCGGCTGTCATGCTGGACAAAGTAGAACCTCGCCTCCGATATCTGCTTACATACTAAGTTCCCCAAACTAAGTTGTAGTGGCCACAAAAGGTTGCATGCAGACTAAGTATGCTGGGCAAAGTATGACTTTCTGCCGACAGTCACCTGTGGAATAAGTATTATGGACTTAGCATTGTTCGCTGCCGACGGTCACCGGTGAAGGAAGTACTCTGGACTAGGTATAACCCACATCCGGCTGTCGCCCGCGGTCTAAGTACAACGGTCGCTTGCAGGCTAAGAATGCCGGGTTAAGTATGACTCGCAGCCGAAGGTCGTCTGTGGACGATGAATTCTTGTATCTAATGGGGACTCGCCGGCGACGCCCTGGCAGCCAGTATGCTGGACGAAGCATAATTCGCCAGCGACTGTACGCTGCGGCATAACTATGCTGGAAAAGGTGTGGATGTGCCGACGGTTGAATTCGGACTGAGTGCGTTCGACTAGGTAAAACTCGCCTCGCTATATCGTCTGAAAGTATGCATAACCAAGTGTGATTAACTAAGCATCAATAGCCGCGGACGATCACGTGCTGCAGACGACGGTTAGTGGCAAGTCATACAGTTCGCTTGCTTGTGCTTTTTTCATCTCCTACTGCGGCGCCGAAAAAAGGCGTCGGGTTAAAGGTCGCATGGTCTGAGGTTTGCTCCATGGTAAATCTTCGTTTGAAATGGTTGAAATAGTTACACGATTTCATAAAATCCAGCCCGCAAAAACATTCTGTGTTACAAAATTGATGAAGCTTTTTCATTCGATTAAACGTAATGAAATGTGGCAGCTTTCCAGGAACATTATTAGTGAAAACAATTAGGAAAATAAGTTGTGTGGTAATGAGATCGTGGTTTTAATATTCCGTACATGCACTGAGCACGACGTCAAGATAGGACATTTAGGACTACGTCTAGTGGGCGACGTTAAAGACGACGTTTAAGAAAACTTATATGACTACCTCAAGAGGGCGACCTCAAGGACGACCTCAAGGATTACGTCGAGAACGTCAGGTCATGTCAGCCTAGGGGACCGGCGCTTATGAGTATACGCGACCGGAGTTAGCATGACCGGAGCTTAGCCGGCCAGAGCGCAAGCTTCAGCCACGAGCACTTCAGCCTCACTCGTTACGAGGCGTCGAGAGTGTATGGGGCCTATAAGGCTACTGCTTTAAAGCAATTTGTGTTGCACGGATGTCCGGCTGCCACCTACTTCGGATACAATAAAATGATTGAAAAACTCAGCTACGGAACGAGGTTTTAAACAGAACAATCATACCAGTGGACCTTTTTAAAAGTAATCTGCGCATGCGTACACCCCCTTCCCTGGCCTTGCTTCCAGCCGCCGCAATTTTCGCAGGCCAAAGTACCGGTCGTCCAACATATCCAGAATAGATTTTCGCGCTTATTTCGTTTTCTTTTTGTTATTTTTGTTTAAGTATACACTAGTATGGGGCACAAAGGCCAACGAATATTTAATACAACGGCACGATCCCAATGTATTTTGACGGGCAGAGGCAAGTTGGGCTGCCCTTCATTTGGAGTTTGAAATCTACGCCGCAGACGGCGCTCGTTACTACAAAAAAGGTCCATTGTCACACTTAATTGTGCACGACTAATTTTTTCTCAAGATTATACTAAATAACACAAACACGTGATATTAAGTTGTTTTGGCAATTTGTATGCATTTGATTCCTCTAACTGCAAAAAAATAATTTAGTTACGAATCAAACATGCGGCGAACACCTTTGAAACTGCGAGTTGTGCTGTGATAAACACCCTGTACTCGGAGAACCAGACTCGCGTCAATGTTAACTGTCCTGATGCTAATTTTCGCAGTGACTATATGATCGTGCACGTAAATTTCAGACGAAAAGGTTATATTTTGGTAAATTATCAGTTTAAAAACTTTGTCGGCGATGTCTGAGTTAAGAGTTAGCTTAGTCGATGACATTCATAGACTTTATTATGATATGCAGGAGTGTGCTGCCGTGTCTCTTAAAATATTCTGAATGTATAGAGGTATTTCATATGATTGGTTTGGAATATACATAATATAAAATATTCAATCGATATTACATACATCCATGTAAGAACTAATATAGTGACTGTGCCAATAAGGACATTCTTCGTTTTAATGCTAGCTCCTGTTTTTCAAAGTGGATCTATCCACATCCCCGATCAATAAACGCTAACATGTAAAAACATCGGCTTTGTATCACATATTTCAAAAACTAGCGTGTGCCTGCGCGCCGTTCCAAAGAAATAGTTTAAGAAAACATACGGAAGCACCCGCATTTGGTTGCATTTTGTTAGCATTTAAGCATCCGCGGCCTCTCAATGACAGGCCTCTGTCGCGTACTGCAGGAAACTCTGTTTTATTGAGAGGCTTGACTTTTATATTTTCTTAAATATTTGTCTTTCTTTTTGATTTGTTACGATAATTGACACGTAGAGCAAAACGAGGCGAGAATACCATTTACCATAAACTATGCCCCAGCCCACACCATTGATGCTGGCATTTGAAGGCGGTTCTTCGCAGTGTTCAGGAAGGCAGATTGGCCGAATATTCGTTGTAAAATTGACCGGTTCTTTTAATTTCAATAGTGCAAGGTCTTTCTGTAAAATAAATAGCTTAGTTTTAACAAATCCAAATTCAAAGTTTTTTTTTTTGTAACAAGAATACATACCATAAAAAGGGTACAGTTTTCCTGAAGGGGTATAAAGACGTAATCCACTTCCATGCAAATGACCTCATCTTCCAGATCATCATGGATGACTGTTGTGTCACGTCTTTCTAAATGGACATTTTTGCGTCTGTTTCGTTGACAATGCACGGTATAATTGTTTTTTCGTACTTCCCAGGCGAACTGAAAAAAAGCCTGTAGTGTTCTTGTTTCTGAAGCATTAGGGGAGTGGAAGGGGAATGGCTAAAATATGTATTTGATGTTAAATTACTGTAGTCTACGTCAAAACACAAAATGCCTCCACTATTTCGAATGATGTATAAAAAGAAACGGTTAGTGAGTTCACGACGACATATCGTTGAGTCCTGATAACTACAGAACAAAAGAAACATGTACTATAGTAATATACCGAGCGTCCCTTCTAAGACGGAGAAAACAACTGCGGCAGTACGTTGATAACAACTAAACTCCTCACACGTAGAAAATGTATTTTTCTCAGTCAGTTACTCACGGAGGAATCATTAATCAATAGAGATTAATACAGCAACTTCCAACAAAACGGCAATGATAATCGCTAATAAGAGTCGCGGTCACTTCACGTATTTAAACTGTTATCGTTTTTAGTATTCAGAGTTTTGCTTAAAGCAAGCAGTGAAAACCACACTGACGTGGTTTTCGCACGTGAGTCGCACGTCCAGAGAGACATATATATCAGGCTAATAGTCATGATATGTGAAAAAAAATTAGAAACAATTATTGAAATAACTTAATAATTAGTGAAAATAAACATTTGGTTTCAACAATAAACTTGCTGAGCGTCATCAAGAACCATTTCTTTATCAAGGTTTAGAAGGATTTGGAGTCTGTGGAAAGCGCGGTGGCGAACTAGATGCGCGACATTGTAATTATATCTACCCTTGTTTTCGCACTACTATTCGCGACTTCAACTGAACAAACGGCACCTAGAGTTCCAAATTCGAGCCTGCCCAGTGACGGTCTTGCGCTAATAAAGTTAATGCAACGGAATTGTTGGTCGCGTGGTGTCGAAAGCACGAAGCTGTTCCGTGAGGGCCTGAAAGCACGTGCTATGAGTCGCGGAGAGCGTTGCACCTGTTACACGAGCTGTAACCTCAACGCACCACCGCGCTTCTCAGGTACTCTAAATCTTGCTCACATTTAAAGGCTTGGTTGTTTTCGATGACGCTCAGCAAGCTTTTCATTGGAACTATGTGTTTCTTTTTGCTAATTACAAATTTATTTGACATATTTTAGTTAATTACTCAACCTATCGTGAGGCTTAGCCCCGAACATTATGTTCCCCTGGTCGCTTAACTCACCTACATCGAGCAAGTTACTCTAGTTTTAAGTGATATTTAAAAAAAAATAATATGTAAAGATTTCTTCCCCCAACCCTCCTCCGAAAACGCTTTTGCGTCTAGCATTTGCGTCTGAAATAGGAGTCTGGCTTTGAGGCTCATTTTTGCGTCCTACATTTTTACCATGTCACCGTAACCAAAAACTTATTCTACATTAAATGTGCAAAAAAGTACGATTTGTTAACGTTATCTACTGCGGTATTTATTTTCACGCATATGTTCAGGTCGCTATTATTGAAATGTGGCTTCCTCTAGGTCCGTGCTTTTGGAGCTCAAGCGGTTCATGTTATCCAAAACAAAATTCGAAACACTTTATTTCCATGTGTTTTATGGAGAAAAAAAAGTACTTTCGCAAACAACATTGGAGGCTGATTAGCAAAGCGTTGAACACGCCACTGGCGGTTCTTCAAATTGACTTGTGTCGTGCTCTCGATCGAGCGGACCATGAAGATCTTGTAGAAGATCGTAAAACGCATAACCGTAGGCAACGTTCTTTCCGATTGGGTATGCTCGTGCTACAGTGTCAGAAAGGGTGCCCGTTGTACCCACTGCTATTTGCGCTGTTTACAGCCACCGTGCAAGGCTATTCAAATGGATTAAGGAATCAAGGAATCAGAGGGCTTCAATTGCTAACTAAACTCCTGAAAATCCAAGCGTTCGCGGATAATGTTTCCGTTATATTTTCTGAAGAGAAGAAGCTTTTGAGGGCAATGGACATAATTCAAGAGTTATGTGCCGTATCGGAGATTTTCTTAATCTAGACAAATCTGCAACTACGTGGATGAGAAACTGGGCCGGCACGCCTTCAAGGGCGTTAGGGATAAAGTGGTCGCCCTCGCTGTAAAAGCACCTTGGCATACCGCTCACGTTCATGACCCCTAAAACATGGTCGGTCAAACTTCAGAAGATGAGAGCGTCGCTCCTACCGTGGTGGACAAGACGAATCCTTCTTATCCAGCGATGCTTTGTGTGTAACGCTGTTCCCTTTCCTGGGTTGATGTACGCTGCCTAGGGTATCCCAATCGACGCCATAACAGTGCTGATGGCACATCGGCTCTTCACAACATTTGTTTGGCAGTCACCGGGGGAAAAAAACGAGGAGCACAATTTTCTTTCTTAATCTCAAGGCTGTGGGATTCGAGTGTGTCATGTTGCCCTCAAAGGGAAAAAAGTCCGTTCCTTTTGTTCAGAGACTCTGAATGAAAGGAATAGTGGAATTACGCGGTGGCCATTCCAGAGCCTTGGGGGCGCGCACCTTAGCCAGTGGGTGGTTTGCACATCGGAGCAACCGAGAGCAGCTAAGTTGCTACAATTATATAAGGAAATTGCCAAAGCGATCGAATGCTTCGAGTCAAGGTACTCGTGGGAGAATCTCCAGCAAGTGAGAAAGGAAAAACTCTAGGGACACAGTCAGCAGCATATTTCCAGCTCTTTTGAACTGAAAGCGTTCCAAATCATCCGGAGGAAAATATGTCCTTATGCGATTGCGCAGCCTCCCTGTCTACTCAAAAACCAAAATATTCTTTATCAGGTTTCACACAGAAACCCTTCCAGTAAACAATTGGTTGGAAAACAAGGGCTTCTCCTTCCGATCGAAAAAAACTGCAGTTTCTGTGGTGAGCAAGAGATGCTTCCTCGTGTATTTCTGGATTGCAACGGTGCCTTCTGTTTCTGGGCTGATTTTCGCTATATTTTCGAATGTAACGTTGAGCCAAGCTGGGAATATCTCAAGTTTTAGCACTTTGCTGAGGAGCGGAGAGCAAGTTTGAGTCGTTGGTTGCGATGGCTCTCCACGCGCTTTGGACGGACACTGCATGTGAAGACAGCGCATGTGCGGAAAACCGCGAGGCAGCTGTTTGGGGAGAGAGCAGAGTGAACACTGAGCGCAGTTAGCACAGCACCATATGATGTCCACCACGTCTGGCACGGTATCAAGCTGCAAATAAGAAAAGTCGTCGTGGCCCGCAACGAAAAGCCCCTGGCACAAGATATGTTAGAATGCGGGTGGGTCAAAGAGTTCTGATGTTTTATCTCTTTGTATGCTCGAAACATTTCGTGGTTTCTTTTATTTGTGCGCATGCCTAAGTAGTGTGTGCAACCAATGACTTGGCCACGTGGCTCGTATGTACCAAAAACAAACTTCTTTCATATAATGTTAAAGAAAACAGCAGAGAAACACAGTTGATATTGTGTCTGGCTCACAACCGACGGGTCGTGGTTTGATCGCGCTCCGCCTGAAATTATTAATTTTTATTTCTTCAAGGCAAATTAATCATTAATTGACCAATCGCGATTTTCCCGTCCCACCGAGACCGGATTTTCTGTGACACGAGGTCCTTAAACCTATCGCTCTAAAACCGAAGCGGGTCGCGAAATGGCCCACCGCTCATCTATTTGCAGGTAATTTGAAGAAGTAGAACAACAAAATCAATAACTTTACTACACGCCACGACACCTTGGGTTTGCTTACATGTACCGCAGCCGTCAAAGTGATGGAATCGTAATTCACTCACGTGCGGCAGTAACCCTCTTATACTTTTATGGTGATCGCCGATCGACTTACATCTGCGCCAATACTGTAGCTTTTTTTTTTAATGAAACCTTGGCCCAGAATGATAATTTCGAACACTGTTGCGGGTGTCTACAAATAAGGTTTTTTTGCGTGGTTGTTTTTGTTCCGGTTTATGCGCAGTTATACTTGGTATATCTAAAGCGTGTAAACTATTTAAAGGCCCTCTACATTGCCCCCAAAAATAGGCTTGTCAACATCTCGCGCTGTAATTTAATACAGAGGTACAAGCAGGCGGAGGAAGTTAACAGTAAACAAAATGAAAGAGGTTTACAATCCCCTGTAACGCCGAATAAAGCGCAGCTCTCGAGGCGGAGGAGGCGAAGGTACGGAGAGGAGGTTGTGCCCCTCCTCCTCACCCGTACCCTCCCTACTCCTCGCCTGCTCCCCTCCCAATTAGCGGGATATTTTCGTGCTGAATGCTCCGCTAATTTAGGGGTGAAAATTTCCCACTACATTTGGTGGGAAATTTTGGTTCGCTAAATTTGGCGGGGAATATTTTTCTAACTTTGGCGGGGAAATCTTTTCGCTCAATTTAGCGGGAAGGTTTTTTCGCTAAATTAAGCGGGAATTGTTTCCGCTCAATTTAGTGGAGAAAGGTTTCCGCTAAATTTAGCGGGGAATTACCCAGAATGCAACGCGCTGTGACGCCACGACTGACGTCACTCGTGACCCTCGTGAAGTCGCACGTGAGGTCACGTGGGACATTATTATGGGAAACGTCCTATAATGCAACGCGCGTTACGCCGACGGTGACGCCAACGCCAACGGTGACGCCGCTCAAGCCAAAAACGGTCGCCTAAGAACTGCGTTCTAAAACTAAAGGAATGCACTCACCTCGTTCAAAAGAAAAAAAATGATAGATACCTGTTCTGGACAATCAAGAAATCAATCAATCAATACTTTATCTTTTCACAAGAAAGATGGCAGCTGGGACAAAAAGCTGCGTCACGTGCAGCTTGACGAGGCCCCAGCTCCGAAGGCAGCTAGCATTCGAACAACAGTCAAACATGCACTAATGCACAACAGTCAGGCAAAATAAATATATGCAAAAACAAATATAGTATCTGCGCCGAAACTTCGAAGACGATGCAGATGTAGGAATAAGTGCGGCCTACAGATGGCTTACGCCACGTCGAGGGAGCGCCGGCCGATTCTGAGGCCAGATTCATAAAAAACCTCTTACCTACGACAACTTAGCTACGAAGTTCGTAAAGTTACGATCATCGTAAGATGAGGCGAGAACGGTATTCACAAACGCGTTCTTAAGTGAGAGGAGGAAAGTTACGACCTTTTACGGAGAAACGACGACTTCCGGTGCTGTTGCTAATAGCGACGGCGTCTTCGGCAACACGAACAACCAATCGGAGAGCTCGGCATAGTTCGGAGCACGTGGATTTTTAATAACAAACACAGGCTAACTACTCGTTGATACGTCAGCTCTGTGTATGTCCTGTCCTGTCTGTGTGTAAATGTTTAATGTTCAAGCTGTTTCTCATAAACACAGGCGGCCTTTCCACCACCGCTTGACTGGGGTTCGTGTCCGTGCAGTGATATATCGACGCTAACACGATTTAAACGCTTCGTTGACTGCTACGAAGTCAACACACCTGTCATTGTTGGTAAAAGCGCCGTGCCAGTCGTTTGCAAAGCGACATAGATAGAAACCAATAGCCGCGGCGTTTTTCGCGGCCTCGGAAATGCAGGAGCGAGCCGACGTTAAAAAAGATACGTTTGAACTACGAGAGTGTCAGCAAGAGGTGCTCATGGTCGGAGCGGACGCGAGCGTTCGATCAAAGTGCTGAATTCGCTCTGTTAGACCGCGTCTTGGCAAGCGCTTCGGGACCGATCTTTTACGATGGCAACTCGATACTGACATGACACTCGGCAAAGAAAGGTATGACCGTCATCGCGTAGCTACCACGAACTGCTTATAGCTTGACAGTGACGTAGCGCCAGTGTCAAAATAAAAATAGCATACTAACAACAAAGTGTACATACCGTGTTGCGAAGATAATCCATACGGCGTTTATTGAGCTCTATATCACACTAAACAAGAAGATAGAATGAAGAATAAAGCTATACGCACTCCGGAGTGCATTTCGGACGAAATGGCTATACGCACTCACGCTAAACTCGTATAAAAGGAATGGTCAGATGTAGTTTTCTTAGCGATGGCATAGCATAGGGTCTAAGGTGTCCGCTTTGTACGCAAGTGGACGCAAATTCGATCCGCGGTGTAACCAACCTTTTTTTTTTCTGAACATTTTTTTTTGTGGGGGGGCATTTGGCGATGTTTACGACATTTCTTTTTTGCGATGATGTTGCCGACGAAACTTCACAAAACTAAGTGGTATGGGACTCCCTTTCCGTAGGATCCGGGACAGCGAGAGCTTGGGTTGCCAGGCTGGACGCGAAGGCGGCGTGTACTGGATACGTTTCGTAATGGTAGCTGCCGATACTGTCGCCGCGAAGCGGCGTGAACGCAGGTGGGGGCTGGGTTACACGCTCCCCAGTGATACACGCGCCGTTCGAAAAGGGTTGCCTGAGCGGCATGAGCTCTCCGCGGAGTGCGTATAGCCATTCGTTCGAAATGCACTGCCGGAGTGCGTATAGATTTACTCTAGAATCAATGATAGTCCCTTTTCGACGACAGCGTTCGTCACCAGCTGCCTTGGAAAAACAAGGTGGTCGAGATGACAAGGGGAAGAGATTGACCTCTGAAATTTAGTTCAGCGATCGAAGTATTCATACGGGAAGGGTACACAAGGGCCGCGCGGGCATATTCCATTCAGCAAGCCAGCCGGTCGTGGGCAGACTGTCTTGGCGAAGGACCGTCGGAGCAATGCTGCGCCGGGAAAGGTCGGAGCGGTCGGAATGCCTGCTAGGCCTATTCTGCCGAGCTCGCTTGGTCGGTGGGATCGTTGCCTTTGTTGTTTTTCCCGGGTGTCTGTGGATCCAGCGTTGATGTTCGTCGTGGTCGGTTTCAGGTATTCTTACTTTTTTCTTGCTGCTTGAATTCGGGACGCGCGAGAAGAGCATATAGAAAAATAAATGTCCGTTGGTCGTCGCGACCAAGTAACTGTGCGATGCTGTCGGCCATGTTGATTTGATCGTAATAAGTGCGTAAGACAGCTTCAGAGCTGTCGTAGGATTTTGTCGTAACCTGCGCAAAAGTTACGACAATTTCGTTTCGAGAATACGGATTTTCTATCAAATATGTTATACGCACTTTTTTCGTCGTAAGTTCGCTTTCAGAATCTGGCCTCTGGTTCTTTTGCGGGCTGGTCTACTATCATAACACCAGACGTCCAGCCGTCCCTGAAGGCAGCGTGCGCCATCTGTCGGCAGCACCTATTCCTACGCGTGCATCGCCTCCGAAGTAGCGGCGTAGATTGCACAAAAAAAAGTATCTTTATTTTTCTTCTTTGCAACCGGATAAGGTCTTTTTTTTTTCAACTGTAAACTTTGACCTCTTTTTTGCCCCTCTGTAATTAATTGAAGCGCTATATGTTGAGGAAGCGATTTTTGCGGGCCACCTAAAGAGCCTCAAAAACGTTAGTTAACATACTATAGATAATGAAGCGAAAAAGAACGACTCCCCTAAACGGTTTATTCACCGGATACCCGAGAAACCAAGGCATCCACCCATAGGGCGCAGCAGTCCCCCTTCCGATCGCGTCTCTGTCCCCTACACAGTGTTGCCAGGTCTACTGATTTATCAGTAGATCTACTGATTTCGTTCCAGGTTTACGTATTCACTGAAAAAACAGAAAATCTACTGACTTTTTTAGTAAACATATTACAATTTATTTATTGGCCCCTTCAGTTTCCTAGGTCGCCCATCAAAGGAAACTCATATTCTCCCAGAATTAAAAACGAAGCACTGGCTAGATGGCCCAGAAGCTCGTGCTATTCGAGCGACTTAGCCGTATATTCATCTATCTATTCACCCAGATCAGGTTCGACGGTGACATCCGGGCCAGATCAATATATGGGGAGAGTTTGGCCAGTCTATGATCCGCCGCCATAAGGTCCCTCTCCCGAGTGAGCCAACTGACTCGCGGCGCAGAGCGAGGTGTGGAGCGTGCGCGTGAACTCTCAACTGATCCCAGCCGAGGCTGGTGAAGGCCGCCATTTTCATTCATTCGGCCGGCGGAAGGCATGGGATCGACATACAAATTTCGGTTCTTTACTTATTGGGCAGGCTCCGGCAAGAAAATTATAGAATGTTATTCCTTCGAGACTTAAAAAGCTAACGATCTAAGTTCCTCCACGTTTAAACGCAAACTTTGAGTGAGGCGAAAAAAAAATAAGACCGTAGCAGACGACGCGTATAGCCTCAACAGTGCTCCGTGCCGACAGCGTTGCGTCAAAAACCTTTTACAGCCCAGTAAGGAAAGCCGGCAGCTTGCAGAGGACTTCCATTGGACATGTACGCGCGCACTTGCCGGAACGTCTTGTTTTGGTTTCGTTTCAATAATAGCGACAGGTGGATGCCGCAGAATTACTCGAGAACTAGTCTTGTTTTTCACTTTTATTTGTGTTTATTACCATGTTATTTGTTACTCTATACTATTTCTTCGAAGTGTGGTTTAATGGAAATAGCGAAACATGGCAAAACACAGATTTCGTAGAATCTACTGATTTTTGTGCAAATCTACTGACCTTTGGGGGATCAATCTGCTGACTTTTTTCTCCCCGTCTGGCAACACTGCCCCTAAATTAGCCGCACCAGCAAGGCCCTTTCCCGCGTCCTCGGTCGCTACGGGATTGCGGTGACTCATAAGCCCGTGTCTACAATCGGTCCTCGCCTCTCCCTCCTGAAGGATTGGCTCCCAAAGAAAGAGCTCAAAGCTTGGTCTACCGCATACCAGGCAAAGATTGCCCGGCCTCATACGTTGGTGAAAGTAAAGCGCCGTTCACACTCTTGCGATCGAGTATGACCGAGAGACCAGACCGGTTTTTGCGTCTCTTGCGACGTCTTAGGACCGGGCGCGCTGCTGTCGGAGATGGTCCTAAGACGTCGTAAGATGATTAAAAGCGGTCTTCTCTCTCTCGGTCGGAATCGGTTGCAATAGCGAATGGCGCACTAGAGCCGTTCCACGCTCTTCGCAACCGAGCACGACCGAGAGACCGGGACCGGTTTTAAGCCTCTTGCGACGTCTTAAGACCAGGTCCGCTGTAGCGCATCCGGTCCTAAGACATCGCAAGAGGCTAAAAGCCGGTCTGGTCTCTCTCGGTCTTACTCGGTCGCAAGAGTCGAACGGGACTCAAGAACTTCGCGAGAGGCTCACGCGACACAAATATGATGTCCCGAAGAGGATCGTGGAAGCAAGCGCCCTCGCGGAGCACGCAGAAGCAGCCGGCCACACAGTCGACTTCGAGGGAAGCACCGTGCTGGCCTTGGAGAGGAATTGGCGAAAGCGGCTCTTCGTTAAGTCCTGGTTTATCTAGCACACAAAGGGGAACGTGAATTGTTCTTCGGGCTCCCTGCCCAGCAGCTACGTCTCGGCACTGCGTGACGTGCAGCAAAAGCCCGTACTTCCGTATGTGCATTTAGGCGACACGTGTTCTTTTCTTTTCGTCACTCACCCGTGAACAAGGGACCGAACTGGTCCCGAAACGTCGGGTAAATGTTTATTAAATATTTTAATTAGAGTTCCTATTTTTCGCTTCATGCCTATTCCTAACCAGGTCAGAGGGCTGCCGAACGTTTACCTTCAACATACTATAGCACCCCTGCCTCAGGAAAATCCCGTCAATTTTACTTCTCATCTTAGAAAAATGTGATTGCTTTAAATTTAAGCCATTATTTTTAGGTATTTTAGTTTCTGACGTACCCTGTCCTGGTCTTCTTCTTGCTGCCTTTCTTTCATTATCTAACATTTCCAACACGCTCTAATTGCTCAACTGTACTCGCTTGTACCTCAAGAACCATAGTAAAAGTCCGGCTCTTCGCAGAGCATTACTAATGTCCCACATTTATGTGGAGAAGTAACATATATGTAGGTGCATTCTAGATGATATATCTGTTATCTTGTTTCGAACGCCAAAAGCATCGCTTCTTTTCTCAAGCAGCAAAATATTGTAAGAACTACTTAGCGGGCATTAGATCAATGCGCAAATATTACCTTTTTGTTAGGGTGGAAAAAAGAATAGTGTTTAATTTTTTAGAAATCCTTGAAAAGTAATTATTTCAGTTGTAGGTCAACTACATCATTTTAATAAGATAAAAAATGGAGCACGGCTAGCCATCAGCATCAATTTCTTTCCCAAATATTCGATGAAATCAGTGCACAATACGGACTACGATTATCTAGCTCATTCTACCTGTTGCGTTTTTTGTTGCTTACTCGCTCTCTTATATAAGCATCGAGGAACAAAATTGAATTCGCAAGTAAGCAAAGAGAGCTTGGCTCTCAAGTTTAAAGTTGCTTAAAAATGGTAACTGCACATTCGCATTTCTTTTGTTGACAGCCACGGTGAACAATCGTAGCGGCGCTACTGAAGCAGGCGACGAGGTAGGGAAACAATATTCAACCTGGTCGTCCGCTCAGCTCGCGATCCATGCTTCTGGCGATCTTTCTTGAATCGCTTCACAGCAAACGAAGAACAGTTTTCGGCAGACACATATTTCTGTTTAATACGATGCTGTGGCATAAGACTGCACGCATGCAATACCCAGTACGCCCCTCCCCTTTTGCCTTCGGTATACATTACGAAGCGCGAGGCCAGCACGAGAAGCGCACCAGACTCCGCATCGTCTGCTCCGCGTACCCTTAATTAACTTGTTTTGGCGCGCCTCGCCAGGAGGAGGCTTGCTGCGTATGCGTGGCGATACTAGAGGCGCACAGCCATATCGTAACTGACATAATCAGAAAACAGTAGGGTGTTTCCTCTTCAAGCACCCGACCTTCGCAGTGCTTTGGCTGGGCACGCGTGCTCGAGCGTGAACGTGACGTCTGAGAACGTGTAACGAGGCTAGTGGAAGCTGGAGGTGGGACAACTGAAGCTCCTCCCTGCCGTTCTTAGCTTGTGAATGACCACCGAGTCAGATGTATAAAGGAGACTACGATATCAGGTGGCAATGCTGCCGTCTGCGTTTCTTATGTACCATTTCACACCTTCTTTTTTATTGGGTGTTAATGGGGTTTTCAGGTAACTTTCGTTCAACCTTGGAAATGGGTGCAGTCGTGCCCAAGAGTCTCAGGTGATGTTTTAGGCCATTTTAGTTATATGATTGTACGTTTAATAATCAAAATCACAGAACCAACCCTGAAGTGTATGGGGCTTCTCTAGAGGCCTTTTACCTTATCCTCCTAGACTTTTATCAAAATTAAATAGTCCTCTTCATTTTAATATTTGATTCATTTGAAAGTGCACAAACGAAAAAGCTCTCGAGCATTAGTGTTGTTTTTTGTTTTCAGAAAGATTTTATTAAACATATTTTTTTGTTCCAGAAGACCATCTTGAGTCGTGCTCCTTATGATTAAAGGCCTTTGAGAGACTAGGCGCAATGGGGTTGCATTGGAACAATGTTGAAAAAGTATATCAATAATTTTGTATCGCTTTTAGAAGATAATATTTCATTAAAACTTTGCTCGCGTGTTTTCCGAGTTTCAAGCTGCATTAGGCTCAAATAAACCTTTAGGCGAACCATTTTTAGTTTTCGTTATGAAAAGTGCCGATTTTCAATATTTTCAATTCTGGGAAGAGACCATATTTAAAAAGAACAAAAAATCGCTCTTAATTTTTTTTTAATATTTCGTAATGGATTACGTAATCGCAGCCCCAAACGTTGTCTGCCTGGTCGGCGCACGGTCTTATTCAGGTTGCAGGAACAGTGGAGTCGCTTGGAATCAAACGCTATCAGAGCATTCGGCATGGCAGGACTGCAATATCGCGATTCGCACGCTCTTCAGTTGTCCACCGGGCTGGTAGAGTGCTCTGGTAGTACTCAAGAACACGCGTACTCATTTCCTGCTAACGCGATTAAGATAGTACCTCGTCAACAGCTCGACTTTTATAAACCCACGTTAACCAATCTGAAGTCCGGCAGCTTAACGGAAGCTCTCGCAACTTGTTCCTTGTTTTGGAATAAAGCACATGGAATAAATGTATACATACCCATAGCAATGAGCTGCAGTTAAGACAAACTGGTTGCTAATTAAATCATCACCACAATGGAATTGATCTTCCGCAGTATACAGCCCCACCATCCACGGCCAGTGACCAGGAGTCGCCGCGGTACCATTAATAATTCGTTCAGAAACGGTATCTTGTATTCCACGTTGCCCACATATCTTTATTAAATCGTCTTTCTCTCCGTTTGTGTATCTCGAGCATACCCCCGCTGTAAGTGGAAAATAGGAAATACCCGTTTTCATATGATGGCATCTAGGCGGTAATAATTATCAAACTATTTTTAAAGTAAAATAAATAGTTTGGGAACGTTTATTGGGCTGGGGTTGATCAGTTCACTTACATAGCTTTCATAGAAATTCAGCTGTTTAAGAATACCTAAATGATTCCACGTCGACTAAAAAAATGATTCTAAACGATATTACGAGACACACCGAGAAGGTTGTCATAGCTTTATTACGAACTATAGTCACATCTTGATTAAATCCTTCCACTTCCATTTATTTATATTATAAATTAAACGTATATTAGTGTGGTTTGCGGGAATACAATATTAAACAAAGATGAAAGCAATAATTCATTAATGAGATTATTTTCTTCAGGAAAATATCAAGCAAAATAAAGTTTTCTGAAATGAACGAAGAACATCTCAGTAGAGAAGGATTTCCGTTGCGGTGTCATCATTAATGTACATCTCATAGAACATTATTTTGAGGCAGTGCAGAAGTGAATAAATGGAGGTTGGTCACACGGTGTAATCAAAGGCATATTTTATTCCCTCGACCTTTGCAAGTACGCTATTTTCTTCGTGGAAACATTATTTTGTACACGTGCCCATCCAGGCATATTTAACATTTCTTTTGCTTTTCCATTTCAGCATTTTTGTTAAAGCCCATAACCAACGTTACTAGAACTCTCAGTTGGGAAACTCACCGTTGAAACCTGGGCCGCTGGCGTCCACCGAGACCGAGCTAAATGCGACAACAGCGCCACTCTGTATCATTTGTCTTAACTGTGGTCGCCTTGATCTTTTAGAAAGCATGTTTTTGCGTAAAAACTAACGGAAAAAAACTCTTTTTGTAGTAACTTTTATTGGAGTTTAGTACAAAATGGGGCGCGTGTTGTTTTCTAAAATCTTTAGTTCGCAAAGTTTTGCAGTATAATTAATATTGTTTTTATACAACCCTGCCTCAGCGGGGGATTTCAGGTAGCGCGTCATGAGTTAGGCGCATATTAACCACGGTAGTAAAGCGCAGCGCGTCCGCTTGGGAGTCGGGAGTGGTACCTCAAAGCCCCTTCCACAGTACCTGTTCTGGCCCCGAAATGGCCGATTACAACGAAAAGTCACGTGCAGTTCCTGGACTGGCCGCTGCGGGAGAAGTGGCGGCGTTGGGATCGCCATTAGCTCGGTTCTCGTGGACGGATCGGTGCCACTTTTTCAGAGCAGTCTCTACTGCAGTTTCCCAACTGAGTGGTTCTAGTAACGTTGCCCATAATCAAGGGCATAATTTCAAACGTGGTAGAAATGAGCACACCGTTTGAGAGCCCTGATCGAGCCCACATGAACGTAAGTGCGTTGTTTGATTCACTTAGCGCCCGACTCCCACTAGAGCGACAAACAGAAACAAACGACAGCGACAAGCATCAGACCATATCCTCCTATATACTGACAAAGCCTGGCAGATCGCCACAGGAAGCGGCCGTCGGAATGGAAAAGGTGGAGCGGCAGACAACGAGATGAGAGGCGAGCCACGTGACTGGAGCCCCGCAGCTGCGAAACGCCGAAACACACTTCTATAGAGCAAACAAGTGTGTTACGGGTCCTCGCCGCTGCTGCAAGCTGTGGGCTGATGTCGAGGTTCCCCAAGAAATGGCTGTCTGATGCTCTGTGCTACCAGGTCCTTGTGCGTTCTAATTCTGCCACCGGGCACTCTATGGCTCCGTCGTCAATCTGCCAGGCCTTGTGAGTATAGAGGAGGCTATGCTCAAACACATGTACGGTGCTCGCGATGGTACCTTTGGCAGGCGTTTACTGATTTGGAGCTCGTGAAGTAAGCGCGAGTGATTGCAACCTTCCAAAGATACTCTAGCGGGAACGATGCTGGTGTTTCAGCATAGCAACCCTTTATTCTACAAAACCTGCCGAATCCCGAAAGACTCTGGTTTGAGGCTTGTCGCTGTCTTTTGTTTCTGTTTGTCTTCTAGTGGGACTCGGGCATTAAACACAATAACACAATTGTATAGGACACAACCTTGTAACGCATTTTGAGTAGCACTCGAATTACTTTCAACACAAACAATTTCGAGACGTGAACTAACTTTTTTTTAAATAAATGACAAGCTGAGAAGCAAGTGATGAAGTTATATATGTATATATATATATTTTTTAATATTCACAAATATATAGTCCTTTCCGCTTAGATCTTTCTCAGTAAAGATAAAATTCTGCAGTGATTCCTATACTGGCCCTTCACCACCTACAAAAATAGCTTCCCATAGGAAACCTAGTTGCCATAAGTTTAGTTCACTTCACACGTATCTCGATTATAAAACAGAATTGAAGAATGTAGGCGAGGAAGTCTCTAGAATAATTATGGCACAGAGGGGATTCACTCTTTTTAGACATGGCACCTGCTGTTCTATCGTCTGTCGGCAGGCCCGCTTCATAAACCGTTCGGATATGAGTGCACAGAGGTGTGGCTTCTATAACCCAAGAACGCGCAGATTATTCTCAGGGTAGCCCCTCCCTTTAATTGTCTACGTGCTCAGTCAGGCTGCGTGTTATTGCCAGAACGACATGCTTCATTTATCTTGATACAACTGTGGTCAAACAGACGTTTCGTTTTCCGTTTTCTTAAAAAAACAAGCGATTTATTCCTACGATACCCGCTCGTCACAGAGGCGGGTACCTACCTTCCAAATCTCGTTCATCCCGAGTCTCCTTTTTTTTCTTCTACGTGTCCACACGCAGCCTATCTAGGTGACGTCACTCACCGATTTTACTACATCGCGTGGACCGGCTACCGGCATGCGTTCGCGGTTCTCGCGCACACGCGCCGACGGCTCCTTTCGTTGACAACACGGCCATCCTAGATCCCAGTCGCCCCGGCTGGGTCTTCTTGTCGCTGGAACTTGGAATATTTCGGTGAAATGATCATCCGACTCACGCTGGCTCTTGCTAAGGTCGTCTCCGCTTGCGCTGGACGGAGGCCGTCGTCGCCGCTCTCGGTGCTACTCTCAACGCTGATCGCGAAGCGCTTCATCTGGTCAACAGCGGCAACACATTCGTAGAAACGTTTGCGACCGTTGGGTTTTCCGGTATATCTTTAACTCATACCTATAGGAGGTACCTTTTCCACAACGATATACGGGCCTCAGTATTTAGGGCGCAGCTTGCGCGACTCGCGGCCTTTGCCCCTGAATGTTTCGGATGGAGAGCTTGCGATATAAACACTCCAGACAGGCACGCAATATGTCGCTTGACGTAACGACGCATTCTTGGAAACCAATACTTCTTGGAGAGATAGCGCCATGGTCTTCTCAACAGCAAAGTTACCGAAGTCATCGTGGCATCGTCGTACTACTTGCCAACGTGCTCCTCGTGGCAGATCCAATAGCAGACGCTCTTCTCCGTCGTCATGGACCCCGCTTGAAAACCTTGCCCTCTGCTAGCACGTACCTCGTTCTTGATACGCTGCGACTCTTTAGTTTTTGAAGACCCCTGTAAGTAGCCTTTGATTCCTTGTAACGTTGTATCGGGTCTTTTGGGCCAACACCAACCAGTCATCATCATAGAGCTCTGTAGCGAAAACGATGACACCCGTGGCGGCATCCATGCAGGAGCCCTACTGAGCGCGTCGACATGTTTCATCTGTGTTGCCTTCGCACACCCCGATTCCGATAGGGATGTAGCGAAGCAGTCGTGGTAGTCATTAATCGTGGTGACGAGGGCTTTCTTTTGCGAGGTCAGAAATAGATGGACACACATCTACGTCCTTTGTTGCAATCAAGGTTGTCGGCTTTCTTTCGCTGTACTCTACGTACGCGTTGTTAGAGGCGGGGTTTATGCCGCACGTCCGGGAGCTTCCTGGCTCGTGACGACGACCATTCCCCGAAGTGAAGAACCCAGGGGTCCAGTGGAGGTGGGAGAATTGGTAACGTAACGAACGGTTTAATTACATGGTTGCGATACAGTCGTCAAATCCGAGAGAACTCCTGAGCAGCCTCGCGCTCCGCCTTATATAGGGGTCCGTTTTCTCCCTCACTCCCCGCCAGGGCAGCAAGTGCGCAGCAGCAACCCGCCGTCAAGTGCGTCGTAGCAAGGTCCGCCGCGTCGTAGCCAGCAGTGCGTCGTAGCCAAAGTTCTCCGCAGTTAGGCCAGGCCTCTCTCCCCTTCCGGAGCGCACCAAGCCGCACGCACGCACACACGTCCCGTTGACGTCACGGGCGCGTTGAGACCTGTCTCCGCAGGCGCAGACACGTAGGCGACGGTTCCGTACTCGTCGGGACTCGTTTCGCGTAGGCCCCGTCCAGCAGGCGACGTTCCCGGACAGATCATGACTCGTTTCCGCAGCGTTGAAACTCGGAAGAAGGTCGCCGAAGGTTCCATTCTTAACAGCCCCTCCGGGGCCAGGGAAACCTCGAAAGGCCGGTGGTACAATCGCTGGCCTGAAGAGGTGGGCTTGGAGTAGGCCTTGAGAAGACGCTGCAAGCACCCAACAAACTCCCAAACCTCTTACAACGGAGGCATTAGCGGAAACGTCCCACACAACACCACGCCACACCGCAGTCAAACGCTCGGAATTCGCCAGAGACCCGCCAGACTGGATTACGGATTACCATAATTTGCCAAAACAATGCGAATTGACCCGCTGTCGCCAAAACAAAACTCATTTTTCCAACGAGGTCACAATGAACAAAATACAAAAGACAAAAACTCTTCGCAATTTGTGAGGTCCTTTTGGGGTTTTAACGAAGTGCCCCCACTTAGATCCTCATTCCCGTGGATGACGAAGACCTCTGAGATCATCCCTACTGTTTTTCGTGATGCCAGAAAAATCTGCTCAACCCATCGGCATTGCCGTTAAATTTGCCTTTCCTTTTTCTTGCCCTGAAGTCGTAGTGATCGATTTTCACGTGATTTCTAGACGTGAAAATGCGGTCCTTATAGCGCCGATAAAACAATCCGCCTTTTTCATGCCCCGTCACATTGGTCCTAGCAATCTCCTGAGCTGTACCGCGAAACCCTGACACACTAGGGTCGCTCTTCTGCTCGACTGTCAAAGACACTCTGTCTACTCGTAGCAGAGGACCAAAGTTACGTGACGCCGGAGCTACGAGAGATCTTTCACTGATCCCGTCTTCCTCCGCCTTTTTCGCCGGCTCGTTGGGACGGCGTACACTTTCTAGTGCTACGAGGTCAGGCTGTTCTACAACCTGGTCCCTCTCATCCCGTTTCTCTGCCTCGAACTCTGGTAGTGCCTGCTCCCCGACAGCTGCCTCTGGCTCTGGATCACTCGTCAACAAAGGGGCGAGCTGACGCGATTTGGACCTCGTACCTGACTGAACTAGTCCCTCTCCCAGTTGTTGACCCCTCTCGCGCAGCAGGAATTCTGACCGGTTAGAAAACAAATAAGGATACTCCAACGGGACTGTTTGCGAGACAGCCGCCTCTGTCACTAGCTCTCCGAACGGGCCAGTTATCCTTACCGTCGCCATAGGCAGACAGACACTGTGCTTTTCGAGCAGCTGCTTGATCCAAACTACCTTTCCAGTAAAATCGGATGTCGTTACATACGACGGATGAACAACGTCCATCGTCGCTGCACTGTCCCGAAGCACCCTGCACGGCTTTCCGTTTACCTGGAGCTCGTGAAGATAGGGACGAAGGAGCTCCAGGTCCTCGTCACTACCGGTCACGGTCGAGAACACAACCCGCGGTTTCTTACATCTGGCCGCTGTGTGTCCCGGCTCCTGACAGTTGTAGCACAGGAACGGCTTCCTTGCCTCGAACTGCCCTGTTTGGCTTTTCCGCGCCTCGTCTCCGTTCGAGTGTTCTGCGCTCTTTTCTGGGACCTTTTGTCCTGCTTCGGGCTTCTCGGGCCCGTTTTCTCGCGAGCCGTTTCCCTGTCGGAAGGTCTTGCGCTGATCGCTCCGGCCGGGTTCGCTTTCCTCTCCGCTCAGCTTTCTACGCGTTGCGTACTCCTCGGCTAGCTCAGCGGCCCTTTCGACAGAGTCGACTCCTACCCTGTCCTGCACCCAGAGCTTGACTGACTGCGGAATGCTACGAAAGAACTGTTCGAGGCACACACACTCGACTACCTTGTCTCGGCTTTCGTACACTTCCTCGCTCTTCAACCATTCTATCAAATTGGTTTTAAGCCCGTAAGCGAATTCCGAGTAGCCCTCGCTGCTCTTTTTGGATGCGTTTCTAAACCTTTGACGGAACGCCTCGGCAGAAAGGCGGTACCGTTTCAAAAGGCTGGACTTCACCTTGTCGTAGTCGTCCGCGTCTCCAGCACTAAGGCGCGCGACAACCTCTGCAGCCTCACAGGGCAACAAAGTCAAAAGCCGTTGCGGCCACGTTTCTGGGGCGAAGCTCAACTTCTCACATGTCCTCTCAAAGTTAACTAAGAACAGGCCCACGTCTTCCCCAACTTTAAACGGCTGCATGAGCTTCTTCATTTGATACGACTCGGTCTCACTTGCTCGTACCGGAGCCCCAACTCTACTGTTCTGCGAGTTTAATCGCTGTTGTTCAATTTCGAGCTCTAGCCTTTTCAGCGCTCGCTCCTCTGTCGCAGCCTGCGCTCGTTCCTCTCTAGCTGCAGCCTGCTCTCGTTCTCGTTCCTCTCTCGCTGCAGCCTGCTCTCGTTCTCGTTCTCGTTCCTCTCTCGCTGCAGTCTGCGCTCGTTCCTCTCTCGCTGCAGTCTGTTCTCGTTCCTCTCTCGCTGCAGCCTGCTCCCGTTCCTCTCTCGCTGCAGCCTGCTCTCGTTCTCGTTCTCGTTCCTCTCTCGCTGCAGCCTCCTTTTTAGCGTTCTGAAGTAGTTCCCACGCAATTTTAATTTCCCCTGCTTCCGCGCTCTCTGAAATTGCTTTACTGATCTCAGATTTCTTCATCTTTTGCTCCACCTCCACACCCAATTCTTCACATAAACAGAATAAATCTGTTCTCAGTAACCTCATTAGATCCATGATCGCTGCTTTTTAGCTTTGGCTTTGCTCTAAAACTTGTCGCGAAGGTTGTACCACAAACCCGAGCGCACGAGTCAAAGCAATATAGATTCCCAGCAGTTCAAAATTAATTACCCATAATCTGAAGCCTGGCGAATCTCAAAGCAAAGTCCAAACGCTCACCCGCAGATGTAGCACGATGTCGCATGGTCCGATCCCAACCGCTGCCAACCAGTTGTTAGAGGCGGGGTTTATGCCGCACGTCCGGGAGCTTCCTGGCTCGTGACGACGACCATTCCCCGAAGTGAAGAACCCAGGGGTCCAGTGGAGGTGGGAGAATTGGTAACGTAACGAACGGTTTAATTACATGGTTGCGATACAGTCGTCAAATCCGAGAGAACTCCTGAGCAGCCTCGCGCTCCGCCTTATATAGGGGTCCGTTTTCTCCCTCACTCCCCGCCAGGGCAGCAAGTGCGCAGCAGCAACCCGCCGTCAAGTGCGTCGTAGCAAGGTCCGCCGCGTCGTAGCCAGCAGTGCGTCGTAGCCAAAGTTCTCCGCAGTTAGGCCAGGCCTCTCTCCCCTTCCGGAGCGCACCAAGCCGCACGCACGCACACACACGTCCCGTTGACGTCACGGGCGCGTTGAGACCTGTCTCCGCAGGCGCAGACACGTAGGCGACGGTTCCGTACTCGTCGGGACTCGTTTCGCGTAGGCCCCGTCCAGCAGGCGACGTTCCCGGACAGATCATGACTCGTTTCCGCAGCGTTGAAACTCGGAAGAAGGTCGCCGATGGTTCCATTCTTAACAGCGTCGAGGTTGGTGTTAGCGTCGCCTTTCGTGCACCATGTTCCTCTAGCGATTTTTCGTTTTCAGTGACGATCAGTGGCGTAGCCGATTTGTTAGTTACGGGAATATACAGTCCTCCCAGTTCGTCTTTTCTCAAAACACAGGTCGGGACGTAATGCCCACGCGATTCGTGGATACTGCCGTCAATAAAGGTGTCTCCGTGGGTCTTTTTGTGCCCCTTCTCCGGTGCGGAGCTCAATAATCCCGACATAGCTTGAAGGGATTACGACCGCTTCTTTTACCCAGAGGCTTACGCGTCGTGGAGGAAGGACCGGTATCTTAAGACTGGCCAAAGTCCCGTCCTCAACATCAGATATGTCACGCTCTTAAAAATGCGTAGTGTGTTCTTGCGACGTACCACCGTAACATGCGGTTGTTCAGTAAAAGGCTGTCCGACAAGCAGCGGAACAACCTGCATTGCGTCGCGCACCACGTACACCTTGACATTGGCCTTGGCTTTGTCGACCGTCAATGTTGCTTGAAACTGCCTAAAGGCGTCGTTTTTCCAGAGCCAGACCCGTTGATTGTGAATGGACGATTCAGCGGTTCGTAGGTCACGTTCATCAGCTGCACTTCGCTTTCTCGTAACGTTACGCATTGGCTTCCCATGTCGACGAAAGCTTTGATTGGCTTGTCGTTTAGAATCACCTGTATGAAATACTTCTTGTTTGGCGGCATGCAGTCGCACGTCTTGTTACCTTGTTGGGTTAGAACTGCGGCTTTATGGTCGCTCGTGTCGGTGTAGTTTCTTTTTGAAAGCAGTCTTTCGTCTCATTACCAGATTTCCCACAATTGGTGCATCTTGGTTTTCGCTGAGGTTTCGGGCATGCATCTGAGAAGTGTCCGTATGTCGAGCAATTAAAACAAAGTGGCTCGCCTGCTTCGTTGAATCTTTTTTGTGGAGCCCTGGTCTTCGGGTCGTTGTTGTCTAGACCGGGATTTTGACGTTGAACAGTCGGCGGTTGATGGAGGGTTTTGGCCCGAGTCTGTTTGATCGCATCAACTCGTTCATGCAGTCGCTTCATGCACCAAAGTAGCTCGTCTGGGGTGGCGTAATCTCGCACGCTCCGAGACCGCACTAAATCTTCGTCTTCTAGTCCAGTGATCAGGTACTCGATGCACGTCCCGTCATCCAGGTTGCAGCGTCGTGCTTTCGTCAGCTTGTCATAAAAGTGCGCTTCGATGGTCTCGTGGCGCCGCTTTCTTTCTTTTCTCCATGTCCCTGAAGACGTGTTGAAAACTCGATGCAGACAGAAAGTCCATTTTTATTTGCACTTTCCACTCGTCCCAGGTTCGTTGAACCGCGGTCAAACCGTCATATCATGTTTTTGCGACGCCGAGAAGCTTAATGAGAGCAAAGCATGTCGTTTGTCGATCACTCCATTCATAAGCCGCAGCTAGATTGTCAACCTTGTAGAGCCACGCTTCCACCATAGGCTGGGTGTCCGATGATGGATCATATACTGGCACCAACTGGGCGCTCGTCGTAGACAGCCGTCCATCCATGACGCTCGAAGCCCCCGTTGGTGGTTGACGTTGTGGCGACTGCGTCGTTTGGAAAAGCTGGGCCGCTCCTTCGAAGGCCTCCCGTACCGCAGTTTGTATCGCGGCCTGCATGAGCACTTGAAAGTCAAGGACTCCGGACGTTGCTCCGTCGGGAGCCAGGCCGTGGTCGCTTGACGTCGCGATGTCCCTGGCCTCCGTCGTCAAGTTGTCGTGTTGGCGATCGTCGTGGTCGGCAGTGCTCGTCGCGCACCTCCGCACTGCTAAGCATATCTGTGGTCGTTGGATCATCCTCTCGTGGGGTCCCCTGCCCTTGTCCTCCTGTCGTTAGCTTACGTCTTCTCGACATCGTGATTTACGTGGACGAAGCTCTCGTTGATGAACTCCGGGTGAAGCCAGCATTCATAGAGCGCTACTTACGTTGTAGCCTTCAATCCGAATGGCTTCTCGATTCGGGGCCTCTCGATCCCACTTCTGGGCTTTTCTGTAGTCAAACAGACGTTTCGTTTTCCGTTTTCTTAAAAAAACAAGCGGTTTATTTCTACGATACCCGCTCGTCACCGGACAGGTACCTACCTTCAAATCTCGTTCATCCCGAGTCTCCTTCTTTTTCTTCTACGTGTCCACACGCAGCCTATCTAGGTGACGTCACCTACCGATTATACTACATCGCGTGGACCGGTTGCCGGCAATGCGTTAGCGGTTCTCGCGCACACGCGCGGACGGCTTCTTTCGTTGACAACACTACGAATAAAGTGAATACACGCGGAATGTGTTTTCGCGCAATGCTTCCGGTGTCTATGACGGACATTGCAGTTTCTTCTATTCTTTGGTTATTTCATGTCATTTATTCCCGCTGTGATTTTATAGTGGTTGTGGGCACGTCTTGTATTTTTCGTTTATTTTAAATTTTAATGAACTGTTCAAATGTGGACGAAATAACGCCGAAATGCGGTGTTCGCGTTGGAACGGTTAGTATATAGACACAACCGTAGTAGCGCCAAAGTCACGTAGCTTTGCGTCTATCAGGCCACATGCAAAATTCTTGCCAGCTATCATCACCATGCTGTTCGGATCCGCCATATCGTTTCTTCTCACATTTTCTATTTGTGTGCAAGACGCATCTCCATTTAACTAAGCTTTCATCATATGAGAAGAATTATTTTGTGCACTCAATGAGTTCGTTTGGTTTCGGTTCAAAAGAAGACACGAAAAAACAGCACCGACATTTCTGTAAAAGGAATCGGCTACTTCCGAAATTCCCTACATGCAACACTGCGTGTGTTGCATTATAGGGCATCTTTGGAGATGTTAGGGTGTACCGCACACCTAGCCATGAAAAAGGTAATGACACGGTTTCGATTCGATTGCAGCTTCTTCTCAGCACTGCATGAAAATTAATTCAGCGCTCGCTTAATGCACCCATTCACCTTCGTGACAGCCTTCGTTGAAACGAAACCTACAACGGCCGTATGGACACGCCTAGAGTTAGCGAGGAGTAGGAGTATGGCGGGCCGCGTCCAACCCCTATTGAAAAAATTCAGCAAAAACTTCCAGTGACATCCGTAAAAAACTGGTCAAGTTTCGCTCGTTTTTATTTGAAGCCAGCTTAGTTTACCAGTATTTACTGGAAGAATTGCCGGCAGTGTCCTCTCGGTTAACCAGATTTCGCTGGAATTTTACGGGCAGCCACTTTCGTTTGCCAGATGACCCGGCTTTGCTGGAAGTTTCACCGGCTGTAATTCGTTTTCTCATGCACCCTCTCTCCCTTCCATTGGGTGCGTGGAAACAATGTGAGGGGGACGTTTTTGCTGTCTCTTTTGAAGAAAACCGCTTTCTTTGTCCGTCAACGAGCAACGGCAACGAACGGACGCTCAGTGTCGGCTTCCCGTTCCATACGGGCGACCTGTATCTTCCAGAGCAGCTGGGTGTGCGGATAAACAAAATCATGTCAGTGACCCTTTTTTGCGCCTCTTCGTCCGTCCGACTTCAGAAGCATCCAGCGAGCGAAAAAGACGCCGGAGATGCCACTGTATCAGCATCAGGGACGACACCGTGACTGTGCTCGTGATTTCTCAACGGCGGTGGACGTTGGTTGAGCCCGTTCGTAGGTTTTCGCTAGGCGTGCTACTGAGAGTGTGTGTGTGTGTGTCCGTGTGGTTCACCTGCTTCGCTTTATTAGTTGAACTACCGTACATCTAGGTATTTACCCTTATGCATTGTGAGTACATTGAAAGATATTTTTTTGTGACAAGTAACTCGGTTGTTCCTATTTGGTCTGATTTCTTTTGTCTACAGCTGTGCAAATTGTTTTACTGGTATCGATCCTGTGAAATAAAGACATGAAACTTTCAGGTCTATAAGGACTAACCGTTTTAATTATTACTGAATCGTCCAGCATATGTAAACATACACCACCCACGGTTCACAGGCCTCTTCCTAAGTGCCTTCCCGTTTACGTCCGAAAAAATAAAACACAGTACGCCGTTGAATTCCGGCAAATCCAGTGATTTTCAATAAATCCCTAGTGAATCCCGGAAAATCCTGTGACTTCCGGTAAATTCCGTCTTCACCGGTAGTGAAAAGAGTCCCATAATCTCGTTAGATAATTTTTTACTGGCAGCGAAATACCGGTAAAAAATATTTTTTAATAGGGATACTTTCCTGGTAGCCTGTCTACAACTCGAGTGCAGCATGACCCTACCGAGTGACGAATTTTTTAAAGAAGTCTGGGGCAGTGGTAATATACATAAGCTCGCCTTCTCTCTCACAGTAATTTCGTAGAAATTAGTTTTTACACTTTTTAGATATATGCATGGACGTCAGCGCAACAGCGTAATCATATAATTAACGATAAAATGATAACAATTAATTGGGTTAGAATTTTAATCAATTCTCAGTCCCACTTAAACATAAAACAGGTTTGCCCAAGTCTTTGAATTTAAGATCACTTATTGATTCAAATAATAACACTGCATGCCATTCCAGGATATTCACCGCCTAACTGTATTGATGGCAGAAACATTACAAATATAATTTTTATATCTGACATTCCTCACTAATTTTCCATACATGTAGCAATTCAGTCGTTTTGTTCAACGCAGTATCTGTGTACGACAAGCAACTTCGCATTAAAATTAACGCTAAGGGTTATCCCAGAACTTGATGTCTGATTTTCAACACTCAATTATATACGTTTGGCAACTTATACTCAAACTGCAGATTCATTTAATGAGCAATGTGCAGAACATAGCAATTAAAGCGAAGAAGGGAAACTCGCAACGAATATACGTTTAGAATTATGTCTTTCTGCGTTTCAATATGAATGTCGAAAGCATTTTTTTTTACATTTCTGCGCATTTTTCTTTTACTCTGCGCTGCGGGCGGAGCACTGTGTATCCTATTATTTCGCAGCTAGGCATTTGCTAGGTAGCCAAGTTCAGGTTTGAGCCAACACATTTCATTGAACAACACGGAAGTTTGCTGAGAACTCAAATGTCGAAGGGCATGCACAAATATGAAAGGATCAACCCTTAGACCTTCTCGCTTCAATCTTAGCTTTGTTCTGCACATTGCTCATTAAATGAATCTGCAGTTTAATTATAAGTTGCCAAACGTATATAATTGGTGTTGAAATCAGGCATCAAATGATGCATTCGTAAGCGTTAATTTTTAATGCGAAGTTACTTTAATCATACACAGATACGTTGAACAAAACGGCTGAATTATACATGTATGAAAAAATTAGTGAGAATGTCAGATATAAAATTATGACCTTGTGTTTCCTGTCATCAATACAGTTTTAGGTGATATATAGATAACATGCAATGATTATTATTTGAATCAATAAGTGTCTTAAATTCAAAATTCCAGACAAACTGTTTTTATGATTTAAGTGGGACCGGAATTGTTAATTCTAACTTAATTAATTGTTATCTATCGTTAATTATATGATTACGCTGTTACTATATTTGTCATTATATATATCTAAAAGTGTAAAAACTAATTTCTACGAATTATATTGAGAAGAGAAGGCGAGGAAACTATATTATATTGCCACTAAAAAAATAGGTCACTCTCAGCAAATTCATGCTTATCAGTTTAGACAGGCTACCAAGAAGTATCCCTATTAAAAAATATTTTTTACCGATGATTTCGCTGTATCAAAAAATTATCTAACAAAATTATGGGACTCCTCACTACCGGTGAAGACGGAATTTGCCGGAGTCGCAAGGATTTTCCGGGATTCGATTTGAAAATCACTGGATTTGCCGGAGTGCGGCGTACTGTGTTTGTGCATTTTCGGACATACGGAAGGCACTTGAGCCGTAGTGTGTATGTTTAATATGCGCACAGACATTCGATATTAAAACGGTGTCCTTATGAGAAGTTTCATGTCTTTAGGATCATGTGCTAACCAGACAAAAAGAAATCGAAAACAGAACAACCGAGACACTGTCACAAAAAAATATCTTTCAATAGCCTGCAATATAAGGAGTAAATACCTAGATATACGGTAGTTCAATAATAGCGAAGCAGAATGAGCTTAGTTATCTACCTCTCAATGTACGCCTGTAACTACAGGCGAATCAACCAACATCCACCACATAGCGAGCACGATCGCAATGTCATCCCTAATCTGTGAAGTGGCATCTCCGGCGTCTTTTCATCATCTTCAATATACCTGAGTCAGACGAACTGAAAGGCGCAAAGGTACTGTATCCGCACACCCAACTGCTCTGGAAGATACAGGTGCCATCAGGCTGGAAGCGGCACTGAGCAGCCGTTCGTGCAGATTATCGTGCTAACAAAAAAAGCAGTTTTCTCAAGACCTTTGTCCCCTGCTCTCCACGCACCCAATGAAAACGGAAACCAGGTCATCTGGCAAACGAAATTAGCCCTTCGCACCGGAAGGCATGCCGGCAATTCTTTCAATAAATGCAGTAAGCTTAAGCTGGCTTCAAATAAAAACAAGCGAGCACTTGACAGTTTACGAGATAATCACTGGAGATTTTCTTCGTCAATAAGAAGCGGCCTTCATCGCCAGCTTAGGCTACGGCATTTCTCAGGCTGTCACTGCAGATAGATTGCATTAAGCGAGGAAAACAATTAATTTTCATGCAGTGAAAATCGAATCGAAACCGTCTTCATGGCGGTGCAGTACACCCATCTCAAAGATGCCCCATAATGCAACACGCGCGGTGTACATGAGTTCGGAAATAGCTGTCGGTGCTTTTTCTTCTTTGGGCCGGAAACAAAAGCGTGGTACAAATAATTCTTCTCACTAATGAAGCTTAGTTAAATGGAGATGCGTCTTGTACACAAATAAAAATGTGGCGTATAACGAGATCCAGCAATAGCTGAAAAAAATTTGCATGTAATAGACCTGAAACTACGTGACACTGGCATACTACAGTTTGTGTCTATAGCCGTTGAAAACACTTGAGCACCGGCGGTTATTTCGTCCGCGACTGAACAGTTCGATAAAATTTAAAATAAACGAAAAACATGCCCACAACATATAAAATCGCAGCAGAATAAAATGACATGAAATAACAAAGAATGAAGAAACTTCTATTAATCCATCGCCATTACGAAACATTGCGGAAAATACATTCCTTCACTTATTCATGAAGTGTTAATCTTAATCCGCGCGTGTGCGCAGAACCGCAACGTAATCCACGCGATATAGCTATAATCGGTAGGTGACGTACCTAGATAGGCTGCGTGTGAAGAAGAGACTCGGATGAACGAGACTGGAAGATCAGCTAAGGAATAAACCGCTGTTTTAGGCAATAGGCGATATTTAGCCCAGAGTGGGATCGAGAAGGCCCCGAGATCGAGAGCGATTCAGATTGAAGGCTGCAACGTAATATGAATCTGGCTTCGCGAGTTCATCAGGCGAATACGTCCACGCCAAATCACGATGTCAGACATGAAGCTAACGACAGAATTTACGGAAAATTGATCCAACGACCACAGATATGGAGGTGCGCTCCCACCGCGACGATCGCGAACGTCTGGCGCAATCGACGGAAAGGGATACACCGCGACGTCAAGCGACCGCACGGCCTGGCTTCCCGACGGAACGGCGTCACTCAGGAATGCTCATGCAGGCCGCGGCAAACTGCGGTACGCGAAGACGCAGAATGAGTGGCGGAGTTTTCAGCTCGCAGATGGGCAGCGTAGTATATGATCCGGCCATCGGACACCCAGCCTATGGTAATACAAGGTTGATGGCTAATTTGCGATGAATGGGTGATCGACCGTGCTTGCTCTCATTAAGCTTCACGCTCGTATCGCAAAAACATGATATGCTGGTTGACTACCAGTTCCGAACCCCTATGACAATGGAAAGTGGAAATAAAATGGACTTTCACGGCATCGAGTTTCAACGTCTTCAGGGACATGGAGAAAAGCCGCAGACCATCGAAGCACGCACTATGACAAGCTGGCAACACGACGCTCCAACCTGGATGACAGGACGGCCATCAATACTACAATCAACTGGGCAAGGCAGAGATTTAGTGCGGTCTCGAAATTTGTACTGCACCTGACCTACTTGGTGCATGGAAACTGACTGCATTAACGAGTTGATGCGATCAAACAGACTCGAGGCCATCGACTGTTCAAGTCTAGATAACAACGACCCGAAAGTGGAGCTTCACAAGATTCAACGAAACTGGGCTTGAGCCGCTGCATTTGAATTGCTCGACATGCAACGCTCTCCGTAGACCAGCAAACCAAGATGCAAATCTGGCAATGAGACCTGCTCAAGAACTACACGAGCGACCACAAAGCCGCAGTACAACAAGGCTGAGCAAGACGATAATGACTACATACCGCCAAACAAATTATTTCATACAGGTGATTCAGCGACAAGGCCAATCAAACTTTTTCGTCGACATGTAGTGCGCGTTGCGAAAGCGAAGCGAAGCCTGCAACTGATGAACGTGACCTACGAACCGCTGAATCATCCATTCACAATCAACAGGTCTGCTCTGGAAAAACGACGCCTTAGGCAGTTTCCAACATTGACGGTCGGCAAAAAAAATGAAGATTGTACGTGGTGCGCGACGCAATGCAGGTTGTTCCTGTCAGACAGCCTTACTGAACAGCCGCATGTTACGGTGGTACCATAGGCTACGCTGCGCGACGGCGTGACATATCACGAGGACGGGACTGGCCAGTCTTCGCGGTCCTGCCTCCACGGTATACTGGAAGCAAAGAAGCGATAAATATCCCTTCAGGTATGTCGAAGTTAATTGAGCTCCGCGCACCGAAGCACAAAACACCCGCAGAATTTTATTGACGGCAGTATTACCCGGATGAATCGTCAATGTTTGAAAGACGAACAAGATGAATATTCCCGCGAGCTAACCTGGGCGGCTACGCCTGATCGTCACTGAAACGAAGATCTGGAGAACATGGTGCGCAGACGACGCTGTACACCAACCTCGACGCTGTTAAATGACCATCGGCGACAACAACCGGGGTTACGCTGCGGAAACAGTATGATCTGTCAGGAACGTCGCCTGCTGGACGGGGCCTACGCAGACGAGTCCCGACGAAGTACAGACTGCGTCGCCAATCTGCGCCTGCGCGGTCGTCCTCAACAGCGCCCGTGACATCCGGCGGGTTTTTGATGGTGTGTGTGCGTGCGTGCGCTGGCCGCTCAGAGGAACGCAACTGGCGAACTGGCTGACGCTGCTGGCTGCGACGGCGGATTGCTGCTACGGCGCGCTGACGGGTGCGAAACGCGCTGCTGCTGGCGGTGAATTTGCGCCAGACGGGTGATTGATCAGGTTCTCTCGGATTTGACGACGCTGTAATTTAACCATGCTATTCTCCCTCCACTGGAATGCTTCGAGGGAATGATAAATCGTCACAGCCAGGCTTCCCGGACGTCGCCTCTAGCTGGCTGGTTGGCAGCGGTGGATCCGGGTATCGTTACATCTGCGGAGCGTTGGACTTGAATTCGCCGAGCTCAATTTGGCTACTGAAAGAGATCGCAAATTTTGACTCGTGCGCTGGAATTCTTCTGCGACAAAACTAAAGCGCAAGAGCAGCGATCATGGATCGAATAGTTACTGAGGTAGATTTATTCTGTTTATGTGAAGAATTGAATTGTGGAGGTGAATCCGAGATCAATAAGCATTTCGAAATTAAAATTGCGTGTAAGAACGCTGGAAGAGAACAGAGACAGGCAAACAATATAAAAAAAATTCAAGGTAAACTGCAACGAGAAGAACAAACAAATTCTGAACGAACTCTAGCGAAGAGACGAGAACGAAGAACGAGAACGGAAAACTACAGCAGAAGCAACTGGAAAATTAATAACAATGATAAAGTCACTAGGCTCAATGCAGATGAGACCGAGTCGTATCAAATGAAGAAACTCATGCAACCGTTTAAAGGGTGGGAACATGTGAAGAGGTCCTTAACAGCAACTGACTGTTACTATAATAGTGCAGAAGGTATCGCGCCTCGCCAATATGGAGACGCAATGGATGACTACGACGATGAGGTCAACCTTTGAAACAGTACCGCCTTCTACCGAGGCGATTCCGTCAAAGGACAGAAACATCCGGCAGCGGAAACCACTCAGAATTCGCTTTGCAACCCAAAATTTGATAGAATGACGAAGGCGAGGAGTGCTGCAGCCGGGTAAGGTAGTCAGTGTGGCGTACTCGAACAGTTCTTTCGTGGCATTCCGCAGTCAGTCAAGCTCTGGATTCGCAGAACAGGAATAGGAAATCGACTCTATCGGGCCGCTGAACTAGCCGAAGGATATGCAACGCGTAAACTGAGCGAAGACGGCAGAACGACCAGCTTGCCCTTGAAACGGCACGCGAAAACAGGCCCGAAAAGCTATAGCAGGACAAAGATCCCAGAAAAAGAGCGCAGAATTTCAGACGGAGACGAAGATAAGCCGAAGACGGATTTCACCAATGCTGTCGGGAGCCAGGTAGCCGAATGTGGCCGCGGGTGTGCCGGCTGTGACGAGGACCGTCCCCCTATCTCTGAAATGCCCGGAAAGAGACGTGAGAATGCTCGGGACAGTGCAGCGACGATGGACATGGTTCATCCATCGTATGCCAACGCGATTTGAAAATTAGTTTGGATCAAGCAACAAATCGAAAACACGAGTCTAATCTGCCTATGGCGACAGTAAATGCTTGCCGTTCAGAGGGAAATATGTTTTAAAGGCGAGCTTAATCTCACTAATTTCTAACCGATCAGAACCCTGCGCAGAGGAACTTAACTGGGAGGAAAATTCTTAGTCAGAATTTTGAGGTCCAAATGCGTCGAAAACTATTGACAATCCAAGCCAGAAGCGCCTGTCATACCAAGTTCGAAAATGAAAGCAAGTGAAAAGTTTTCAGGTTATACTGACCTCGTAACACTAGAAAGTGTACGCCGTAGCGAAACCACGTATATATTTTTTTTTTTCAATGTCACAAATCACCTGCTGGTCTACTACGAGTAGACAAGAATAACTTTGACAATCGAGCAGAAAACCTAATATATTCGCGGTACAACTCAGGAGTTGCTAGGATAATGTGGCAGGAGTGCATAGAAAAAGGCGGATTATCGACGCATTTTTCACGTCTATAAATCACATGAAAATGATCACTACGGCACTTCAGGAAAAAAAGAGAGGCAAATTTGGGCAACCATAGATTGGCAGATGCAGCAAAAACTTAGTAAATTTGTTAAAATCCCGCAATTAAAAGGCAAGAAGAGACCTCACAAATTGCGAAATTTTGTCTTTTTTATATTTTTTGTTCATTGCTGACTCGTTGGAAAATGAAGTCTCGGCCTTGCGAAATTTGCCCTTATAGTTTGCGTTGTTTTGGCAAATTATGGTCGTCCGGTGGTCTCGTAAGCCCACGGGCCTTCTATACCGCCTTCAGCTCCCCGGAGGCTGATGGGCCTTCGGCGACCTTCTTCCGGGGTTCAACGCTGCCGTGGACTACGGAAGCGAGTCCCCGTGCAGAACCGTCGCCTTTCGTGTACTGCGCTACTTCGCGACTCTCAGCCTTGCCCGTGTCAACGGGACACGTGTGTATGTGCGTGCGTGCAGCCGCTTGGTGCCTTCAGAACAACTAGCGGCCTGGCTACGACGCTGCCTACGACGGCGGACTACGACGCATGACGGAGTTGCTGCTGCGCTGCTGGCAGAGTGAAGGCGGACCCCATGCAGGTGTGATATATCTGTGTTGACCGCAATTCTCCCTCCCTGGACCCCTGGGTCTTCACTTCGGGGAATGGCAAAATGACGCACTCCACAACGCGTACTGTAAATTACGGCGAGAAGCCGACAGCGGTGCAACAGATGTGTCCATCTAATTTACTCGCAAGAAAAGGCCCTCGTCACCACGATTAATGACTACCACGACTGCTCGCTACATCCCTATCAGAATCGAGAAGTGAAACAACATATGAAACATGTCGACGCGCTCGAACAGAGATCCTGCATGGATACTTACTTGGAAACTCTATGATGATGACTGGTGGCAAAGACGATACAATACCTGGAATCAAAGTGAAGTCTTCAAACAAGAGTCGCAATACTACATTCTGGCGCAGAGAATAAGGGCGAGGGTGCTGACGACAGGAAAAGCTATGGATCTGCCACGAGAGCGTTGGGCTTGGCGATGCCTGACTTTCGACAACTTGCTGTGGCATATTGGTAAGAATGCGTCGTTGATCAAGCCGACATATTACGTCACAATGCAGATGTTTGAAGCTTCCATCCGGAAGCCCTCGAGCGAAGTCACGCCTATACTGGGCCCGTATGTGGAAAAGTACCTCCCTATAGTATGAAGTTAAGATATACCGGAAATTGTCGCAACGTTTCTGACCCAACGCTTCGCGATCAGCGTCGGAAAGCACCGGAAGGCGGCAACATCAGCAACGAGACGACATAGCAGAGCCAACAATCATTTCACCGAAATATTCAAGTTCAGACAGCCGGGAGCGACAGGATTAGGATGGCCGTGTTCTCAACGAAAGGCAAATCGGCGCGTATACGTAATGCCAGCTGTAATCACGCGATATGGTGAAGTGACGTCATAGGCGTGTGGATACGTAGAAAAAAAGGAGACTCGGGATGAACGAGATTTGGAAGACCCGCCTTATCGCAGGAAATAAATCAACTGTTTTAAGAAAACGGAAATCTGTTTGACCACAATTATATCAAAAATAAATGAAGCATGTCGTTCTGGCCACGCAGCCTGACTCACCAACACGTAAGACGGGGGAGCTACCCCTGAGAATAGTACGCGTTTGTTGCACTTCCTGTGCACTCATATCAGGCGGTTTATGGAAGCAGGCCTATACCAGCTGGGTGATAAAACAGCGGAATATACATGTCTAAAAGAGTGAATCCCCTCTGTGCCATAATTGTTCTAAAATAGCCTACATTCTTCGAATTCTATTTTACGGAAAATTAGACTAAGCTTATAGCAACTAGATGGGAGCTATTTTTTGTAGGTGAGCGAGGCAATATAGGAATCACTGCAGAACTTTATCTTTACTGAGATCTAAGCAGAGAACTATAAGAATTTGTGAATATTAAAAAAAATATGTATATATACAAATATAACTTCATCACTTTAAACGCTTCTGTCATTTATTTAAAAAAAAGTTATAGGGTGATTTAATGTGCTTCGTCAGTGCACCAAATGCGTTACAAAAACTACTCTAGTAATGTTGGTAAATGTTTTTATGCCAGAATTCCCTGCAAACAAAACAAAAGACAGCGACAACCTGTTAGAGTCTCGGTGGCAGGTTTTGTAGAATAAAGGGTGCTATGCTGAAACACCAGCATCGTTCCCGCTGAATGGAAGGTTCCTTCGCGCTTGCACTTCACGAGAAGCTCCAAATAAACGCCTACTTAAAACCATCGAGCACTACATTACTATACTCCTGGCAAGGATGACGACGAAACCCGGTGGTTTCCTAGTAGCGCAGAGCATCAGACGAGCTTGGGGAACCTTCGGCATCAGCCCGCAGCTGCAGCAGCAGCGAGGACCCATGGCCTTGTTTGCTCTATAGTGTGTTTCAGCGTTCCTGGCTGCGGGCCTCCCGATGCGTGGCCCTGCTTATACTCATCCGTTGTCTGCTCCACCCTCGACGGCCGCTGTCGGTATATGGGGGATATGGTCTGATGCTGTCATGTCGTTGTTTCTGTTGTCGCTCTGACAGTGATCGGCAGCACTTACGTTCATGTGGGCTCGAATCAGAGATAAATGGTCTGTGCTCATTTCTACGTTCATTATGCCCATGGTCCATGGGCAACGTTACTAGAACCGCTCAGTTAGAGCTGCGAGTAGAGGACTTGCTCTGAAAAGTGGCACCCATCGGTGAACCCGGCTAATGGCGATCCCAACCACTCCCGCAGCAGCCAAATCTACGTACTCGTTGTAATCAACCATTTTCGAAGACCAAGGCAAACTATATGGAAAGAGCTTCGAGGCCTCCCAAACAACGTCACTGGCGCTATAATCCCCACTGGGTAGGGATATATACAAACAATATTAATTGCTACACCAAAGCGCAGGCAGATTTTAAACAACACGCACTTACTAAACTCAATAAAGATTACTACAAGAAGTTAATTTACGCAAATATGCTTTTCTAAGATCAAGGCGATACGAATTAAGACAAATGATACAAGTATTGTCGCATGGTCTCAGTAGATATCAAAAATTCCCAACTGAAGTTCTAGCTGCTGTTGGTGCTAAACTAACAAAAATGCTGAAATGAAAAGAATGTTAAATATGCCTGGATAGGCGCATGTACAAAATAATGTTTCCACGAAAAACTAGCGTAACTACAAGATCGAGAACGACCCGCGAAAACCAATATTTATTTACTTCTGCACTGCCTCGGCATGTTCAGATAATATATGCCACAGCAAAATGCTCTACTGGGCTCGTTCATTTCGGAAAACTTTATTTTATGATATTTTCTGAAAATAATCTCGTAATGAAATTATTGCTCATCTTTGTTTAATATTCCCACAAACCACATATGCATTTAATTTGCAATATAAATAAATGGAAGTGGAAAAATCAAGGTGTGACATAGTTAAATGAAATAAGCTATGACAGCCTTCTCAGTAAAGTCGACCTGTCGACGTGCATTTAGGTATTCTTGAGCAACAGACTGAAAGCTGTGAAATGAACTGATCAACCCCAGCCCAAACTTGTTCCCAAACTCTTATTTTACTTTAAAAATGGCTTGTTAATTATCCGCTGATGCCATCATATGAAAACGAGTATTTCAGCCCCTTTCAACGAGGTAAGATACAAACGGAGAAAGACGATTTAATAAAGATATGGACAACATTAGATACAAAATACGTTTTCTGAACAGATTATCTGCCGCGAAGAATACAATTAGCCCCGTTGTTTTTTAATACTGCGGAGATCCATTGTGGTGATGATTTAATTAGCAACCGGACTATCTTAGCAGCTCATTTAATATGATATCTCCCTTTATTCCATGCTATTCAAAACAGAACAAGTTGAAAATTTCCATTACTGCGGGACTCCTTGGTTAACGTGGGTTTTATAAAAGTCAGCCTACCTTGAACTATCACTATCACCGTGCTGCAGAAAATGAATACGCGTATGCCCGAATACTACATTGAATCAGAAAACCATGCCGAATGCTCTGATAGCATTTGATTCCAAGCTCCCCGCAACTTTGAATAAGACCATGCTAACGTTTAGAGCTGCGATTACATAATCCGGTGCGAAATATAAAATTAAGAGCAAATACTCCCAGAAGTGAAAATGTGAAAATCAGCACTTTCACTTGACAAAAGGGTACAATGAATATTACAGCTCTAAAAGCGATAAAAAAATTATTGATATAAATAAACGTACTTGGTAACCCCATTGCACCTGTCCTCTCAAAGGGCCTTTAATCGCTAAGGCACGACTCAAATGTCTGGAAAAATGTTTAATAAAATGACTTCTGTAAAAAATTTAACACTAATGCTCAGGCTTTGTGCACTCAAATAGTCAAATATTAAAATGAAAGGACAATTTTTGATAAAGTGGGAGAATAGGTAGGCGTCTAAGCCCCATACACTTCAGGGTTGGTTCTGTGATTATTAAACATGCAAAATACAACTGCACCTGGACTCTTAATGGGCAAGGATGGTGCACGTTAACGCAATAAAGAGGTGTGAAATATTTTATAGAAACGCGGGTGTCTCCTTTGGCTCATTGATCTTCGTAAGAACGGCGGGGAGAGCTTCAGTTATTTACCTCCAGCTTCCTATACTCGTTTCACCTTCCGTCAGGCAGTGCTACGAGACAGGACCAATCAACGGCGTCATCACTAAACTGGTCTGTTTATGGTGGTTCAGCGATGATAAACATGCCGTATTACAGTACCATGATGGTGCCCTTTGTATTCGTCGCTAATCTCGTAGCGCTTAGCGTCTGGACCTGGAAAGGCGAGTAACTCGACTTGCCGGCGTCACGTTCACCTCGAACGCATGCTTGGCCAGAAACCGAGAAGGTCGGGTGAAACTGCCCTGCTGTTTGATTACATGTCAGTTGCGATATGTGCGCCTCGTCGCGCATACGCGACTCGGAGCGCGCGGAACAAGTTAATTAAGAGTACGCGGGAGCAACTTGTCTGGCGCTCGAGCACCTCGCGCTTCGTTTATGCCGAAGGCAAAGAGATGAGGCGGCACTGTACATGCGCGATGCGATCTTATGCCACAGCGTAAATGCAAGAAAATTGTCTGCCGAGAATGTGTTCTTCATTCCTGCGAGCGATTCAGAAGCGCCAGAGCGCCAAATCGCGAGCTGGAATGATTATTGTTTCCCTCTGCATCGTTACTGCTTTCAGCAAGCGCCGCGCATTGTTCACGTGAGCTATCAACAAAGAAATGCGAATGTCTGATTGGCGCAAACCGAATGCTGCAGATTCAATTTTGTTCCTCGATGCTTATATAAGGAGCGGAAAACAACAAAGCGCAACAGGTAAATTAATTGTGCGCATCGGAAAATTGATGCTGATGGTAGCCGTGCTTTATTTTTTTATCTTATTAAAATGATGTAGTTGACCTACAACAATTACTTTTTCAGGACTCTAAAGTCTTTTTCCGCCCCTAACAAAGGTAATATTTGCGTGATCTAATGCCCGCTAGAAATAATATTTTGCTGCTTGAAAAACGCTTTGGCGTTCAGTAAGACCAACAGGTAGAATGCACCTACATAAATGTGCATACTCCACATAAATGGGGATGAAAATGTCTCTGCGAAGAGCTGGACTACTTATGGTTCTTGAGGTACAAGCGAGTACAGTTGAGCAATTGGGAAGCGTATTGGAAATGTTAGATAATGAAAGAAAGGCAGCAAGAGAAGACCAGGACCCAAGTACGTCAGAAACTAAAATACCTAAAATAATGGCAAATTTAAAGCAATCGCATTTTCTAGATAGAAAAGTTAAATTGACAGGATTCCTGAGCAGGAGTGCTATAGTATTTTGAAGGTAAACGTTCAGCCCTCTGACTGGTGGAATAGGCATGGCGAAAATAGGAACTCTAATTAAAATATTTAATAAACATTTACCCGACGTTTCAGGACCAGTTCAGTCCCTTGTTCACCAGGTAGTGACGAAAAGAACGTGTCGCCTAAATGCACATACGGAAGTACGGGCTTGCTCACATCTGGTGAGACAGCTGCTGGGCAGGGAAGCCCGAAGAACGATTCCGCCTCACTGTGCTGACAAACCGGGACTAACAGCGGCCGCCGCCAATTCCTCTCAAGGCCGGCGCAGTACCTGGTCGACCTGTGTGAAGCGCAGCTGCTTTCTGCATGCTCACGGGGCGCTGCTTCCACATCCTCTTCGAGACATATTTGTGTCGCGTGAGCTCTCTGCGAGTTCTTAAGTCCCATTCACACTCTTGCGACGAGTAAGACCGGGAACCAGACCGGCTTTAAGCCTCTTGCGATGTCTTAGGACCGGATGCGCTACAGCGGACCTGGTAAGACGTCGCAGGTAGAAACCGGTCTCGTGTCTCTCGGTCGTACTCGGTTGCAAGAGTGTGAACGAGCTTTAAACCATTCACTGTACAGCCGGTGCGACTGGCGGCATATCATCTTACAAGACCATCTCCACAGCAGCGCGCCCTAAGATCGCAAATTGTAAAATGCAATCTCGGTCATATAAATCCTCGCAGAACAGCGAAATGGGCCAGGCAATCTTGCCTGTGCAATAGACCAAGCAATTCTTTGGGAGCCAATCCTTCGGAAGATAAGGATTCCGATTACTGAACCGCCGCAATCCCATGGCGGCGGGAACAGAGGACAAGTTTACAGTATGGGTGGATGCCTTGGTTTCTCGGAGTATCAATTGAATAAACCGTTTAAATTCAGCTTCGTATCTATAGTATGTTAACTTAACGTTTTGAATGGAAATCGCTTCCGCATATAATACAGGGCAAAAGAAGGTCAAAATTTACAGTTGAAAAAGAGACGCGAATCGAATTTGCAGAAGAAGATAAAGATACTTTTTGTGCAGTACCGCCCTTCGGGGCGATGCACTTGCGCGTAGAGCGCGCTGCCGCTCGAGACGGCCTGACATCTGTGTGATAACAGCCCTCTGCTAATTCCTGAAGCGGCTACGACGAAAAGTGCGTATAGCGATCCGTATTCACGAACGAGAACTGTCGTAACTGCGCGAATTGTCAAATCCCTACGACAGCTCTGGAAATGTCTTGCAGCACTTATTGATCAAATCAACATGACACAGTTGTCGCGATAACAGATCATTTTCTATATGCTCTTCTCATCAATTCAAACATCTGAAAAACGCAAGTGATACGACGAACATCAACGGCACAATCTGAACACCCGGAAACGAGCAGAACGTCCCCGCCGACCCGAAGCAGCTCGGCAGGAAGCTGGCAACATTCCGACGCTCCGACCTTTCAGCACGGCGCATTCTCCGACGGTCACTTCATGAGCAGTCTGCCACGACCGGCTGGCGCAATGGGAATATGCCGCGCGGCTTACTGGCTGCGCTCCCGTATGAATACTTCGATCGCTGAACAGAACTCGGGAGTCAATCTCTTCACGCTGAAATGCCTTCTTTTCAGACGCTTGTGTTTTGGCAATGAAGGATATCGTGATTCAGTAAATCTATACGCGCTCAATTTCGAACGAATGGCTATACGCACTCCGCGGAAACTCATGCCGCTCAATTTGGCTGCCAGACGGCGTAACCCGCCTGCGTTCACGCCATGCGCGGCGACAATATCGGCAGCTGAATTGCAGAAGACGTAACGAAGTACGCCGCTTCCTCAACCGGCAACCGTCTATCTGATCCCTGCGAAGGGAGTCGATATTTTCAGTTTGTGAGTTTCGTCGGCAAGCATCATCTGAAAGAATGTCGTAGAGCATCAGCAATCCCCAAAGAATGTTCAAAAAAGGTTAACCGCGGATCGATCCCTTTGCGTACAAACGGTGCAACAGACCTATGCTATGCCATCATGAAAAACTGCATCTGACATTCCTTTATACGGGAAGTTGCTTGAGTGCGTATAACCATTTCGTCCGGAGTGCGTATAACACCCATTCTTCATTCTATCTGTTGAATGGCGATATAGAGCTCAGTAAACGCCGTATGTGCTTCTGGCACGGCTTAATGTACTTTGTTATTAGTATGCCGACACAAACACTGACACGCTTGCGTCGCAATCAACTATAGCAGTTCGTGGCTGCGATGACGATGCTGCCGGTGTCATGTCAGTATCGGTGCCATCGTAAGATGATCCCGAAGCGCTGCCAAATTTATGGCAAACTGAGATTCAGCGCTAGATCCGAACGCTCGCGCATCCGTATATGAGCGCACTCGCTGCTGACGCTCGTAGTTCAAACGTATCTTTTAACGTCAGCTCCTTATACATTTCAGACTAAAAACGCCGCGGCATAATGTTCTATCTATGTCGCTTTGCAAACATTCTTTGGCGCTTTATAACAATGACAGGTGTGTTGACTTCGATGGCAATCAACGAAATACTGATTTAACGTCGATATATCACTGCGGATTTGGAAGATCAAAAAACGTGGAAAACAAAAACATAATACATGAAACCTTGAACATTAAACGTACACAGACAGGACAGGACATACGCAAGGAAACTGATATCAACAGTGATTAGCCTGTGACATTAGCTCCAGCTATGCCAGCTCTCAATTGGTTGTTCTCATGTTACCGAAGACCTCGCTAATACAACCTTTTTTTTCGAGGAAAGGTCGTAACTATCACTCTCGCGTTTTGTAATGCTACGTCATAACTTTACGAACTTCGTAGCTAAGCTGTCGTAGGTAAGAGGTTTTTATGAATCTGGCAAATTTTTTCCCTTCGACATGGCGTAAACCCTCACGCTCCTACACCTGCATCGTCTCAGAGATTTCACGGCGCGGAAATATATTTGTTTTGCATATATTGCCTGACTATTGTGCATTAGTGCATGTTTGACTGTTGTTCGAATGCTAGCTGCAATAACTAGGCTGGGGCCTCGTCAAGAAAATTTGACTTGCCATCTTCTTGTGAAATAAAAATTATTGATCCAGAACAAAATTTATCTATATTTTTTTTTCACTTTAGATGAGTGCATTCCTTTAATTTTTAGAACGCGTAGGCGGTAGTTTACAGCGGGCAACGTCACCATTGGCGTTAACGTCTATCAGCATAACGCACTTGGCGTAGGACGTTTCCCATAATAATGCATTCGCGACGACAAGTGACGTCAGTCATGCAACGCATTCACAGGTAAATTCCCCGCTTCGTAGCGGAAACCTTTCTCCACTAAATTGAGCGAAACCAGCGAAAAAACCTTCCCTTTAAATTATTCCATAAGAAGATTAAATATTCCCGCTTGTGCCAAATTTCCCGCGGAATGTAATTAATTTTCACCCCTAATTAGCGGGCGATTCCAGCGAAAATCCCGCTATTAGGAGAGCAGGCAACTAGAGAGGAATTGCGAATTTGGGGAGGAGAACAACTCTCCATACCTTCGCCTCCTCCTTCGGCGTCAAGTTAATAGGCACCTCTTTCATTTTGTTACTGTTAACTTCCTCCGCGCCTGCTTGTACCTCTGGCGCGGATATTGACAAGCCTATTTTCAGGGCAATAATGAGGGCCTTTAAATAGTTGCACGCTTTAAATATACCAAATATAACTGCGCACAAATCCCCGGAACAAACAATACGCAAAAAACTATAGCTGGAACACCCGCAGTGTTCAGATAGCAGATTTCATTAAAAAAGCTACATTATTGGCGCAGATATGAAATCGATCGGCGACATCGCAAAGTATGGGAAGGTACTGCCGCGCGTGGTAATTACGATTCCATCACTGACTTTAAATACAAACAAACGAATTGTCGCATTAATAATGAGATTGTGATTTTGTTGTTCTACTCGTCACTGCCCGGTAGACATCATTTCACGACGCTTCGGTTTAGAGCGATAGGTTTAAGGACCTCGTGTACAAGAAAATCCGATGTCTCAGATTGATAATTAATGATTAGTACTGAAAAATAAGTGTGAATTTCGGCGAACGCGATAAACTTGTTGCGTCGGCAACGGACTGACTTGTATCAACTGTGTTTCTCTGCTGTTTTCTTGAAACATTATATGAAGAGACGTTTTAACGCCGCCGCGTGTACAGAGTCGTGGTGGCAACAATACGT
>JAZHYW010034558.1:0-10707 GCA_037355805.1 Ixodes ricinus | reverse complement strand
TAGCTTCGTTCGGTTACGTATTGCTCGACGGGTCGTGCAGCAGCACGACGCATTCGGAGCAACACAGGATTGGGTGCTGAATTAACCCGGCCTTTGGCGAGAGTCACCGAGCTACGGACGCGTCGGCGCTCAACACCACGGCCCAAGGCCACCATCCGCGCTTGTTGCGCGCGCAGGGGCCTCACGAAGGATCTGAGGGCTGAGCGCATCCTCGGAGCGGTCCACGTCTACGCACACACTCGCCCAGTCAAACGCACGAACGTTAAATACGCACACCAACACGGGAACGCGACAACAGCACATGACACTCGAGTAAGAACGACAATTTTAGATCCCAGAAATGAGCATTTCGCACCGCGCTCCGGGACTGGCCCCGACGACCCTGCCAACGGGGACTCGCCAAATGAGGCATTCGCGCACGGGCTTCTGGGATAGCCTTCGTCGGCGACGTCCTCGTCCAACGTTGAACGCAGGGCCTGTCAAGTCCGTCGCAAGCTACACTGTAGCGCGTCGAGCTGCTTGCGCTGGGCCACGTTCAACTTGACGTTGGCGTGCAGACACCCCATTCGCAGACAGCATCATCGAGCGTGAACGAGCGCGTACGCTCGTTGACGTTACGACGGAGTAGGAAACAACCCTTAAGACCACGTTGCATCAGTTTTACAATACAAATTCTATGAAGAAACTCCAGGATTTGCCAGATGCCCCACCACTAAACGCGGTTCCACTTACTTGTTTTAGTTAGCTACCTAAAGCCCCCAAGAGATCCCCAAGAAAGTCGGAACAGTATGCTGCCGCCCGCAGAGCCGAGAAAGAACGCTCGGTCACGGTCTTCTAGAAGATTCCCATTCATTCTCGCACTAGTTGTAACTTTCCCTTTGCTTTGTTGTTCTCGAAAGTGCCAGTTCATCCTCGCCCCGAGCGCGCGACGCCCGAGCCTCCTTTGCCGAACTTTCGAGATAGCGACGCACTGTAGATAAGCAGCTACCCGCGACCTTGTCGAGTCAGAGAGTCCCGCGCGCTCTGTTGTCGCCGCCGAATCGCCGCCTGCTTTTCTGCTGCCTCGACGCTCTTTCGTTCTTTACTTATTTTTGGTTGGCACAAGTTCGCCTATTAAACCGTTATTTTTGAGTTCACTGCTCGTCTTCGTGTCACCTCCGTTCGTGACATTTCTGGTGGAGGTGCGGGGTATGAAACCCGTGCAGCGTACCCCTACAAGAACTCGTTCAGCAAGCCCCATTTCCCGACGACCTTCCGTTGAAGACTCGGAGCATCGTGCCAGCCGCCGTCTTCAAGGGCAAGCTCCTGAACTCGGACCTCTCCCGGCGAGGACAAGGCAAGTGACAACGACGATGGCTTCCTCGACGGCGCAGACCACAGTAGCAGCCCCCGTCGTTTACCTGCCCGTCGCCCCTCGGACTCCGACGCCTTTCCACGGGGAGATCCACGAGGACGTCGAGGACTGGATCCAACATTACGAGCGCGTGGCACGCCATAACGGATGGACCGCCGAGCAGTACCTGCAGAACCTCTACTTTTCGTTGGAGGGTACTGCGAGGCACTGGTTCGAGAACCACGAGGCTGCGCTCACGTCGTGGGACGCCTGCGTCACCGAGCTGAAGCGGGCGTTCATGAACCAGCATCGCAGGCAGCGGGCCGAAGACCTTCTCCAGGCGAGGACTCAAGGCCCCAACGAAACGGTCACCAGTTTCGTTGAAGACATCCTCCGCCTGAGCAGCCGCGCCGACCCGCAAGCCACCGACGAGAAGAAGTTACGCTTCCTTATGAGAGGCGTGAAAAGCGAAATCTTCGGCGGACTTATTCGCAACCCCCGACGACCGTCGAAGAATTTGTTGCCGAAGCAACAAACATCGAGCGGGCGTTAATGGCCCGAGCGCACCACTACCATCGGCTCCGCAGCGTCTCAACCTTGGCCTCGGCCCGCTCCGAGTTCAGCACTGGTGCCGACGAGCTTCGCGACATCATCCGAGACGTCGTCCGAGAGGAGCTCCGAAAGCTGCTCCCCGCTGCTGAGCGTCCGGCGTCGCTGTCAGTCGCCGAGATCGTGCGCGAGGAGGTGCAGCGAGCCGTCCAGCCGGAGTCTCCCGTCGACCTGCCACCACCGGAACAACCAACGGTGAGCTACGCCGCCATGGCCCGACGACCGCCACCTGCTGCCCGTCAACTTCCTGCGCCACAACGACGGGACGCACCAGCACAGCCGCACTCCCGACGTCTCGGCGATCGACGTCAGTACGTCCGGCAAGAACAACCGGCGCCCAGGAAGACCGACGTTTGGCGAACGGCCGATCGACGCCCGCTGTGTTACCACTGCGGGGAAGCTGACCATGTGTACCGCCGTTGCCCGTACCGGCAGCTGGGGCTACGCGGCTTCCACCCCGACGACCCGCGACCACGCTACGGCGAGCGACCCCGGGACATCGACGAATACCTCCGCCGGTCGCCATCCCCGGGACCGTCTCCCCGCCGCGGTTTCCGATCGCCGTCACCACAACGCCCTGCATCGCCTCATCCGTAGGTTCCGCCGAGAAAGCCTGTCTCCCCTGTCCCGCCGGGAAAACTGAGTGCGGCAATACCGGGAGGTGGTATTGCCGATGACGAACGACGCCATGCTGCCCCACGACCCGACGGACGACGGCACCGACGACGCCCAGCTGGTCACCCAACGAGCAGAAGAGGTACGCCAGCTAGCCCGCCTTCGCATAAAGGACCAGCAACGTGTCGACGCTGGCCGGTACAACCTTCGTCGCCGCGACGTGGAGTTCCAGCCCGGAGACAGGGTGTGGGTGTGGACGCCCATTCGCCGCCGCGGACTCAGCGAGAAACTGTTAAAACGCTACTTTGGACCCTACAAGGTCATCCGCCGCCTCGGGGACTTGAACTACGAGGTGCTCCCCGACGGAACCCGACCATCAGGACGCCGCCGACCACGACCCGAAGTCGTACACGTAGTTCGACTGAAGCCGTTCTACGCGCGATAGGATTGCAGCACCGCATGTTTATTTCATTTCACCGTAAAAATGTTTAGCCATTTCTGTTTTCCTTTCACGTTGCATCGGGACGATGCACTTTTAAAAGGGGGGATAATGCCGCCCGCAGAGCCGAGAAAGCAACGCTCGGTCACGGTCTTCTAGAAGATTCCCATTCATTCTCGCACTAGTTGTAACTTTCCCTTTGCTTTGTTGTTCTCGAAAGTGCCAGTTCATCCTCGCCCCGAGCGCGCGACGCCCGAGCCTCCTTTGCCGAACTTTCGAGATAGCGACGCACTGTAGATAAGCAGCTACCCGCGACCTTGTCGAGTCAGAGTCCCGCGCGCTCTGTTGTCGCCGCCGAATCGCCGCCTGCTTTTCTGCTGCCTCGACGCTCTTTCGTTCTTTACTTATTTTTGGTTGGCACAAGTTCGCCTATTAAACCGTTATTTTTGAGTTCACTGCTCGTCTTCGTGTCACCTCCGTTCGTGACAATACCACAAAACAATGCCCACAGTACTGAAACACACCAAGGACAGACTGCGGCGGCAACCGCTGATGCTCGTTAGTTTGGCAGTCTGACCCTGCTTCGTGATCGACCGAGGCACACCTACCACGAGTGCCATCTCTGTCCATCCTAGTAATGCTGGCCTGCCGGGGGCCCCCAGCAAGGTCCGAGCGGAGCTCTTCTTTGGGGTGTTACATCGAGGTATTATAATGTATGCTAGAGCTTCAACTGTATCTAGTGTCTATGCAAATTATGGGGAGGCAAATGGAAGCAGGCAGCAACCAGTCTACTTTTGCGATGTTCCCGTGCATTCCTACGGGAAAACGCGAGTGCTTTTTGTCTCTTCGCCGGAAAATCACATAGAACTCTTGTTTTCTTGGGTCAAACCGGATTGTATGTGCATTTATTAACATTATAAAAGTGCAATTGCTTTAGTTAGCGCATTTTCTTTATCCGTGGATGATGTTTAACTTCGCTATATTTAAGGCCCAAACCTCTGTTCAGCAGCATGTGTAAAATACGCGACGATTCTAAGCAAAATAAGAGTCGCAAGGAATATAGAGTTTGTTCACGGCTCGCCAGCATTCCGGTGACGCTTATATATAGCTGGTATGCCAGACTTGTCACTATATAAAAATGACACCGTCCCGCCTCTTTACAAGCTGTCAACAACGCTCAAAACGTAAAAATAAAAAAATAAAGTACGTAGACTATGAAAGGTGTCTTTTTTTTCTTTTTTCTGCCCGGCAGCTTTTATCGGGCACAATTGTTCTTAAAGATTTCGAGCTCACGGGTAATGTTTTGAACGTAGAACAAACATATTCACACAGAGCAGTACAAATAAAGCAGTACTTACTTATTGAAAACCAAACCATATCACGTGCCCTTCAATTTATTTTATTGTAAATGCACAGGGAGCTATTGATCCAGTGTTACTGCGTAGTTATTGAGGTCTTTCTTAGTTTTCCAGGTATCCTTTCTTCGTTTGGAACGTATATCCCCCATGCCGAAAAGTGCCGACGTCGTGTTCGCTCTAGCAGTGTCCAACATTGCCCATAAATGCATGTACAAAGCAGTTTTAGCACCGGTTTTGATGCAATTAATTTCAACGAAAAACTTCGTAACTGACCAATCATTTCGGCTGCATGACTAAACAATGCTCCAAGTTGCTTATTACGTAAAATTACTCGGAATATTTGCTCTTATATATGAGCGTAAGGAAAAAATGTACTCAATTAGACTGAGCACAAAAGCGTCAGTTGAACATCTGACGTACATTATAATAACTCTATTAAGTTGTCTGTACATAGAGACCTATGGTTGGTGGCGCCCCCTTCGCGGCACTTTATATTATTACACGAACCGGCCTTGACACCCACGTGTTCGACTCAGCTAACCCAACACTACACAAAAGCCATGTGCCAGGCGTCGTTCCCGTTATCATAATAACGTTCGTCAACCAAAGACATATTTGGGTCTAAGAAGCACGCGCAACAACGGACGACCCTCAGACCTTTGCACCGTAAGCCGACAACGATGTTAAGCGCATTTTCAAGCAGTGTTGTGCCCGCTACCGAAAATAAGTAACGAAATAGCGTTACAGAGCTCCGATACCATTTTTGAAATGTAACGAAATACCGGTGTTGTTACTTGCCGTCACTAACGGACGACACTTTGAAGTTAGTTTGTCGTTACCTTGTGTTTCACTGTTAGTATAGGACATCTGTTAGTACATGACTGCAGAGTCTTAACCATAAACGTCTCCACGAGATTGTCGAACACTTCTTGACAAACGGGAGCTTGATGCATACGGTCGATCTTCCTCTGCTTCAGCAAGGGCGTGTCGCGAAAGTGGGTTGTAGTATTGGCCTTTCGTTTCTTTGAAATTACCGCGAACTCTGATAGCTTCTGCGAATGGATGGACTGGCGGAAAAGAAAAACAATTAGGATAGATGCGAAGCACCGCTCTTATTTCCTAGTTATCAGTGGTGTGGAAGAACGAAATATTATTTAAGTGAACTGCATCACGAATTAGTATTGAAAGAAACAAACTCTTTAAATAAATGGCAAACTGAAACAAATATCAAATAGTCGTGTTCTTATATAAGTGCCACGATTGAGTTACGCTCCTTCTGAATCATACAAGTAAACTAAACAAAGCCGTTTTCGAAGCGTTTTCGCTTGCTTACATTAATGAGCATTGTGAGAATAAGCTGAAAAACTGCGACTAACAAAACAACCTCGAAAAGGTGCGTATTTTTTTTTTTTTTTGCTAAGAAAGCTTAACGACGACATTTTAACGGAAGAAAAGTAAGTGACGTTGAAGAATATCTCACCTTAATGTTCTTTTTCAAATTAGAATTCGACGTCCTGGATGTGCTCAGCAGCTTGAGTCTCGGCATACAGAGCAGACATTTAAACAGCAAATTGTCTGGTTTCGTTTCCCTTAGTTCCAACATAACACTTATCCCGGGCCATAATAACGGAGTTTCGGTGGCCGTTGCCATCTTGCACGAAAATTTAGTGCGAGATGGCAGTAAAAGGGCTTTCACAAACAACCAGGGACTACGAAGAGGATAAGGCCGGCGCAGCGTCCAGAAATAGATAATTCGGTCTTTGATTGCCAGGGAGTTAGGGGCTAACTGCGGTACAAAGAAGGTGCATTCCATGGTGGTGCCGCAGTCTTTCGTCTAATCTTTGAGGCGATATAAGAGAAAGGATGCCCAGAAGATTTAGTGGGTTGGCGACCTACTTAACGGGAGTCATTCTCCAGCGAGATACCGCACCTTTGTACCACGCCGGCAGGGATTCTTAAAGATGGTGACGTCTTTCTGGTGACGGACGCCTTCCTATCCTGCGATAACCTTGCCGCTTGTTTTGGCTCAAAACGTGGTAACGTCAACGCTTTCAAATTTGGAGTTTATCTTTTCTGTTGTTAACAGAACGATATTTTTTTTTTTGAAGAGAAGGATTTACCAGTTGGAGTAGCTAGGGACGATTAGGGAGAATCCTTCGAGCGGCGACAGACTGTTGCCTTTTGAGCGGATGTCTCTTTCCAGCGAGACGGCTGCTCCTTCAGGGCACGGCGACGGTGGTCTTAGTAGCTTCGATATAAGGACTGCACCACGGACGCTTAGGAATTCTGCAAAGCGATAATCTCGCGTCTTTTGGGCCCGGTCGTGGGAACGTTAAAAGTGTCTTCTGAAGGAGTTTGAAATGACTTCGCCTACACATTACATTGTTGGGGTTTCTTTGCCACTTTTTGTTGTGCGCAGAATAAAAATTACTTTGCTTTCAAACTATTATGTGGCCCTTTTTAATCAAAAGTAACGAGTAACGGGTAACGTAATTTGATAGCAGATACCGTAAAAGAATAACGACATTACTTTACTCGTTACTCATTTTGGGATTCTAACGAGTACGTTAGTACGTTACTAAAAAACAACGCGTTACTAGCAACGTCGTTACTTGTAACGCATTAATTCCAACACTGCATTTTTGCAGCCTTCACCGCCTATTGAGTCCGGCGACAACTCATCTGTCGCGTAGGAAGAATGGCACATAGCATTCACTATTTGCGAAACTGCTATCGAATTCATTAAAAACCCGCCGTAGCCAAAAACACTCCTTCACCATGTCTTCGGACCAGCGGCGCGTCCTATCTTGCAAACCTTACACGAAGTAAACAGATCGAACTCCGTCGCGGTGATACTTTTGCAGTTCGGCGAGTTGTACACGCCGTACAGAAGCGTGTCCCAAGCAGCGACACTGTTGAACACGATGGTGCAGCAACCAGGACAAACCATCGAAAGCTCTGTGACAGCTTTGAACCAACAACCACGTAAGTGCGAGTTCGGACAAGAGAAGGGCCTACTCGGCGACTGCATCATCGTCAGCATCGGAGACGACGCGCTGCGGGAGCGACTTTTCTAAGAACCGAAACTGACACTAGAAAATATATCTCCATGCAAAGCTGACGAATTCTCCAAGCAACACGCTCGTGACGTATATGATGAAGAGGAGAGCAAACGAGGGATCGTCTATCACGCTACGACTCTAGCTGTTGAAGAGAGCAGACGTTTAATTAACTGTCAAGTAACTAAGCGCGTTATCCTCTGCCTGTCAAAGGTGCCAACTCTCCCCGTTGTTGTTTGCTGTATTTATAGAACCCTACCGCTTAAGTCTCATAAAGTGTGAGAACATACGCGATTTTTTTTTAAATGACTGGGATGTTAACATAATAGTGAGCAAAGACGATGTTGTGATTTTTTGTAGCGAAATAAAAAAAAAGTCTCAGCGGCTGTCAAGCTCACTAAAGAATTTTTCCCCCCAGAAGCTCTGCTGTGAACTGAGTGAAATGCTTGGAAATCAGACACAATCACTGGAACGTGACTCATCGTGTTTGAAACTCTTCAGTGGTCCTAAGATCCAGGTGTATTCTTGTAAGTACCTTTAACACATACCATGAAGGCAGCGAGCTCTGGCGTAACAAAACAAAGCAGATGAGTGTCAAAACCGCGATGGGGGGTGGCCAAGATTTTATCGTCTTCGCACTGGCAACGTTGTGTAATTTAACATTTGTTGTAAAGATGTTTTATCTCTTACAGCTTCGGCACTGCTCTCGTGTGCATTTGCAACGCGTGCGCCGTGTGATGACCGTGTACATATGGAAGTCTACGCGGGAAAGAACTAGACTAGATCATCTTCTTCTTCGCGTGAAGTCGGGTGGACTTTGTTTGTCGCATTTGGTTTTCATAAGACAGCTCCTTCCGCGGTTTTCTTTTTCCAAAACCAGGTTGACATTTTTTTTTTAACTGTTATCCAAGTATGGTTGTTCAGAGAGCTACCTGAGTTCATTGTTTCGACGTGTGACATATGCGAAGGCAAAGTAACCGGTTTCCTTGGAGAGGTTGTTTGTACAGTCGGTGGCAAAAGTTTGCGGGGCGCGAGAGCGTCAGCCTAAATGACTGGTTGCGCCTTCTGCCGCCGCGCGCCCGCTCTCAAGATTCACGCTTCGAGAATGTGTTTCCTTTCGGGCTCGAAGTCATGTCTTTTTTGCTCGCTTCCGCCCGACGTGCACGAGATAACCGCAGGACCGGCGCAAGATGCCGCTAGGACAGCCATCATACCGCGCATCTGCCTCAGCCACCGTGATGAGTGACGGAGCTCGCGCATGCTACAGATAACAGTTCGCGGCACCTCGCGCCAGTCCCTGTTATTTCATGGGTGTCAAACGGAAGCGAGCGAAAAAAGCATGTCCGCGAACAAGAAAGGAAGGGCATGCGCAAATCGAGAGTCTTGAGAGCGGCAACGCGCCGTGAGAAGGCGCAGCCAGTCTTTTCGGCTGGCGCTCCCGTGCCCCGGACACTTTTGCTCTCGACTGTACATAGAACTTTCTTAGCGTATGATTTTAAAAGAGTACTTAAGACCTGTCACACAAAAGCGTCTGACGCGAGATCTTGTTGAATACCTGAATACGAGAGGGAATGTCCAACGAGCCTGAATGTCCAACGAGACGGAAGATCCAATATTGGATATTCGGGCACGTTGGACATTCAGGCGCGTTGGACATTCCCTCTCGGTTGGATCTTTCGTCTCGATGGACATTCAACCCGTTGTACATTCCGTCTCGATTGGATTTTTCGTCTCGTTGGACATTCAGGCACGTTGGAGATTCCGTCTCGCCTGTCATGCTGCTAGAATAACTTGTCTCGTTAAATATACAAACTTGCACGTGTATTTATTCCGCGTTCCTGCAGGCATTGCCGTATTTTCGTCATACTAAAATGTGCCACTAAAGCTTCCGTTGACGGACCGACAGAGAAACATAGAGCAGACACAAATATTATAATTTCATCTAAAGGAAGGCATGATGATTAGTTCGCTGAGTGCCGATGCGCAGCTATATACCCATCGGTTAAAGGTATTGATTGTACAACGCAAAACGGTTCTTTGATAATGACAGTTAAAATGTTTCGATAGTTTTGATGACATAGGTCAGATAATTTGAAATATATAATAGGGATGCAGTGTCCGGGTGTTCGAGTGCAGCGCAATGGGGATACGTCTATGAAAGCCGCGCTTCAGATTCCAGGAATCTCTAGTTCAGTCCTCATCCCTGCCCGTTTCGATCTACAGATGAGCTGTGTACGGAGACCCGCATTGTAAGCACATGACCGCCCGCCAGCGCCACTGACTATGCGCAGAGTGAATATTTAAATTTTTGAAAGGAGCTTTGGGAGCTGTTGGTGCGAGGGATCAGCAGTTTGCGCAAGCGTAATTTCCCACTATGAAGTTTTATGAAATCGTCAAGATACACGAGCATAATTTTAATTTTATTTGGAGGACTTCACAGAGGCAACCTCAGCGGGACAAGCTCAGAGGCACACCAAAGTAGCCGTCCATGGAAAAGCCCGGTACCGAAACGACTACGTACCGAAACGACCGGGTACCGATATCTCCGCACCGAAACGTCCGGTTCCCCATTCCATCGAACGCATTTTTCACCGCCGTAACTGTCAGTAATCCTACTACTCGCAAAAAAGAAATATCTTCTAAATTCTTTGCTAGGTTCATTCTATATCCGTTGGATATTCAGACTCGTTGGACATTCAGGCTCGTTGGACATTCAGGCTCGGTTGGATCTTTCGTCTCGTTGGACATTCAGGCACATTGGACATTCCGTCTCGATTGGACCTTTCGTCTCGTTGGACATTCAGGCTCGATGGACATTCCGTCTCGATTGGATCGTTCGTCTCGTTGTACATTTCGTCTCGGCTGTCACGTGACCGATTGCACATTAAGACTCGTTGGACATTCAGTCTCGTTGGACATTCAGGCCATAAGCGTTTCCCTTGCCACTGTATTGCTCTTTGTTCATTGAGAGTACGGACCGTGATGTGCTTTTCTGCGTAAAATAATGCTACTTCGCAAATCCGTAAAAGCCATTTTTTTTAACTTCTCATTAACACGCTGCCAGTAAATGCACGGTTAGCGAAAAAGTGCATGTTTGTACCGTGGGGGGAGGAATGTTTTTGTGCAAGAGATCAGAGACCATGGAGCACGTGTTTCTGGACTATTGGGATAAAATCCTGTTCTGGGTTGTGCTCCAACGCACCCTCAAAAAGACCTAACACTCACGGCTTGTAGAATACGTTTCTCGCCTGTGGTGGGGACGTCTTTCACATGGGGCCTCGTATTTTCACTGTG
>JAZHYW010034551.1:0-18591 GCA_037355805.1 Ixodes ricinus | reverse complement strand
TACCTTCTTATCTACTAGCTGAGTGATATCGTAGCTCGACCTCTGCTTAGGGTGTTCCCAACTCCAGAGAGCCTAGATTGAAGAGAGGTCCATCTCAAACCATGGGTTGCGTTTGCATTTAATGGCGGACGCTTCCTGCGGAGGCTGGACGCAAGTGCGCATGCGCTGCGTTGTTGGATGACAAGGATGGAAAGCAGGCGGGAAGGCGGAAGCGTTTGCAGACGATAAACGCTTTCGGCACCTCGTCGCAGCTGCATTGCAAACGCGGCCCATAAACTACGTGACCCATATCGAGCAGTTGACACTGTCTGTAATACAGGCTCTTTACGCAACTCCAGGAGTGCGACGCCACCCAGCGGAAAAGATCTGAATGAAAGAAGCGGGGAGCCAACGCCTATGCACGTACTACGCGTGTGCTAGCGACGCGTATGCAGCGTAAACTGGTGCGGCCTGGCGTCCGAGATGAGAAACGAAGAGAGGGGATGAAATGAACGCCGTGGTGTTGCGAATCCTCCGACTATGTGGCCTTGCGCACCGCCGCCACCGGAGCAAGGCCGCTATTGCGTTCACCCACGCTCTCGCTCGCTATGCCAACAATGCATGCGGGGGATCGGTCAAACGGAGCGCGTGGTTGCCTTCCTCCCGCGGATTCCCGAGGTCTCTGCAGGTGCACCTCTGCGATGACTACACTCGGATCAGGAAGGTTACGTCGTGCGACGCACTAATGCGCAAGTTTACGGATCTCGGATGCGGCCAGGTACTTTAAGAAATAAACTCATGACTACAGCTCTTACAAAGGAAAGTGTGTTATCGCAAAAACACCCGTCCTATGCCCTGACAAAAAAAAAAAAATTGCAGAGCACGTGGCGGGCGTGCAGCTAGTGATGAGGCGCGAAAATCGGTCTGATTCGAGAATACCATCTTGACAAGAGAAACGGTCTAATTAGAGAGTTTTAGTGGATCGTTTCGACACCTCCGATGGCGGAGTACCGGGTATCGTTATTTGAGTCATCGGTACGATCTACTAAAACTCTCTGCTGCCTTTGTGCAGGTTGCGTTTTCGATCCAGGCCGTCTTTTGGATCTCTTTCCTTTGCTGTGCTTCGTAGAAAGACTGGCCCAATGCGTCATATCTGCGGGAACGGCAAATACGCGGGTATTTCTGAAGTCTGCCTCTATCCAGTGCACTCCTTTTTTTTCTTTTTTTTTACGGTGTTTTTTTTATACATACTCTATGGCATTGTTGTTGCGGTGTACATCGAATTTGGTATTAATGTCATCTTTATTCAGACATTTTTGTGAACGATGTGGATCACATTTGGTTAGGTGAAACATCAGTGATGACTAAAGTAGAAAAGATAAAAGAACTAAGAGTTCAGACTTAACATAGAGAATGACGGTGATTAATGGATAGGTAGGGTACATCCGCTTGGGTGTGAGTACACCTCTAAACGAAATCGCACTTCTTTACAAAGGGGCCAAAAATGAAAGCATTTTTGATCTAATAATAATGATATATCCAACCGTGAAGGTAGTGGGACAATATTCCTTTATAAAATTATACGGCTAAAACCGAAGGTGTGACTTTAGGATACTCTCCAGAGCACACCAGAACCACGTCAGAAATGTTACTTCATTGATCGTAAGTTTTGCACCTCGGACGCGAAAAGCAATAACTATAAACCAAAAGTTTTAACAATAAAAAGGGGGAAAAAAAGGTGAAGGACCGTCTTTATTATGTGTACAACAACCAAACACGCTGTGAACCTCATATTTCTATTTCTCAGTTAGGGCATTTCAATTTACATTAAATGCATTTTGCGGTAGACGCTGGTTTTAGTTTGACCGATAGAGGTTTTGTAAGGCCGTGATGAGGGGTGGTGCACGAAAGCACCTGATGTCAAAATCCCCGTGTCAGAATGCCCCGTCCATTTCCCCCGCTTTCAAGAGCCCCAGTTTCAGAAGACCATTGCACGAATCCCCCGTGTCAGGTGGTCTGGTCCTTAATATGGGGTCCATATCACTATGAGCTGAATGGCGTTTTTAGCAAAGAGCGGGTCATTTGAAGCAGAGTCGACGTTTTATTTAATAACTGGGACGCGTGCTAACCCCCCCCCTCCCCCTCCCCTGCGTTATCACCGCTTCGCGGCTGCTATCTACGGCGGCTCATTACAAAAATATTAACCTACCTGGCTCTGGCCCACCCTCAAGCACTGCTTCACGGCAGCCGACCATTCGCTAAAGTGTCTTTCGATGAAAAGTATATACACGGTTGCAAACAACATTGATCTCTACTGTAGTAGGCTGGATCGCGGACCGCGATTTCGGCAGCTGGGGCCAAGTGTCGCCATTGGCGGCCATTGATTGACACCACCAAATTGATGGGACCCTATGGGACAAACGAGAAAAAGTGCTGTTTCCCCTCGTTTCTAAGCTGTTGTCGACACTGAAATTTTTGGCTGCTTTTTGATAGGCCCGTCAAATACCTTGCGTACAAACATTAAAACTGACAGCCCTCGCTGTTCTTATAAATAAACATTTTGCGGTCGAGGGTGACTCCGTTGGGCGGAAAACAGTAGTGCAACTCAATGAGGCGAGAGTTACCTACAGGGTTACTGCGGAGTCGGTGGCGGTTTCGTTGAATTGGGTTTAGCAGACGACAAGCTCGAAGACTTTGATACGCGGAATTCGCTCACTCCCGGAACACCGCTGTCGAGATGGAACTTTTTTGTCATTCGTCAACTTCTGGGCTTCCCCGAGGGCGGTCTCACTGATGGCAAGTTCTTTGTTTACTCCACTACGAGAGCAAGCTTGCCACCTAAGCCGAAGGTGCTCCGGTACGTTTGATTTTTTAATCGGCGTTCAAACGTTTGACAAACACCGATTCGATCTCCAAACTCCCCACATAAGGATCTGCAGCACACCACAAAATACTCGACTCCGAGCACAGCGTACATGCTTCAATATTCTTACTTTTTGCGTTTTCTCCATAGACTTGTGTGTATTGTCTGGTGTCAAGCAATGGCCACCGGCGGCGGCACCGACGGAAGCGATCAACGATCAGCCTACTACAATAGAGGTTCATGTTCATGTTCTTGTTCGTCATGTTCTTGCTCGTGTGAGCAAGCACGATTAACTTCTTGGTTCAATAATTTCATAATTCATTTCATTTATTTTCTGCTGGAAGAGAGAGAGTACAGCGAGGAGGCCGAAGACCCACTATCAGGTAACACTGCCACCTTAAATTAAACAAAACAAAAAAAGTAGGAAACTTTTTTTTTTTTTAGCATTCTATAAATGTTTTTTTTTCTGGAAGCTCCGCGAAGAAATTGCCGAGATTAGGAGTTTCACCAGGGCATGCTTTTTGGAATTCTTCTCACCGAATGAAGAATTGGGGCTACGAGCAAGAGCCGGACCGTCGCCGCACGACGTCGAGGTCAGCTTGTCGCGTATTCAATGGGAAAACGCGCGCTGCGTAGAATGTACAGCCAAAAATCTCAAGCTACGATCTGGGCGCGCGCTGCTCGTGCGGTTCGTGCCGTAAACGGCGGCCTTGTCCCCGTCTGTCTATCGCCGTGTATACGGCCGGTTTACCATTTCTTTCCCTTAGTTCTATCGGATGGGGCCAGCTGACATCCGATGGACCATTACTGTCTTACCCAAGCATCAAGGAGAATGCAGGGATTGGTGTTCCACGCGCCACACGCGCACGCCTTTCCTGTATAAAAGATTCGAAGTAAATAACCAAACGAAAGCATTGACGAACGCGCGTGCAAGATGCCATTTGTTTTAGGTATTTGCTTTAGAAAATTTACTACTGCTGAGGCCAGCACGTGCGGCGCGTGGAACACCAATCCCTGCATTCTCACTGATGCTTGGGTAAGACAGCAAATCGTCTATTGAACTGATAGCAACGCCTGTTGGCGACGTGCGCATTAAAGCGTCGCTGTGGTCGGCCTTCCACGATTGGCCGAACGCTGACTATGACGTCCGGAAAGGGGATTTATCATCGACGGAAATAAGAGGAATGAAAGAACTTTAATTTTGACGGTGTTGGCAGTGTTCCTTTGAGAGCGCAATGATTTCAAGCTTCCACCATGCTAATAACAAACACCATCGAACTTGTTGTTTGCAAGGTAATGACGTCTAGGGGAACCATATGAGGGCGCCACCGACATCTCACCGCTAATAGGGTTTATGCACTGGACAAAATATTTAAGGGCGCTGTTTAGAGCGCATACTCGGAACGAGCTCACATTAATAGGCCACTAAGACCGGCAAGTTTGACGGTGTGGAATGCACGTTGCAAAGAGCTGCGAAGCTCGTCGTCAGCACGTGCTCAACAGTGGCGAACACAGCTATGGCCGCCAGCGGATGCTCCCTATAGCGCTACTTTTTCTGCGTGACGTAGCGGAGGCCACGTCTACGACGCTCTTATCGGATAATGCCTCACACTCACTGGTTGTCGAGATATATCAATACGCTCTGTACACGGCCCGGCGTTTTTTTATGTTGTTAGTGACAGGTTGTTGATTGAAGAAGGGACAACGTGTGCGAAGATGACAGTAGGGAGTTTTAGAATAGCGCACGCTAAAGCTTTGCGTGCGCAAAGAATAGCGTCGTCGCCACTGCGCATGCTCCGAACGCAAACCAGGTTTTGCGCTTTGCGTGCGCAATTTTAGCGTGCGCTATTTCTCGGAAATAGCGTGCGTACGCAAAGAGTCTTTGCGCTTCTCCAAGGAGGATTCGTGATGACAAGTTGGCTAAAGCCAAGACGAGCAGAGTTAAAAAAATGGCGGCTCCCAGGATTACGTCGGCGGCTGCTTCGGCGGCGTCGTGAGTGCGACGTCGGCGGCATCCTCGCGACTGCGATTTTCAATACGGAACGACATTGTACTCGGTTTGGCAACGATCACCGGCACCTTGATGCTTTCGACGCGCGAACATTTCTCGGCGAAGGTACGATGTGGAAGGTCAGTACACGAGACCTCTCTTGCCGAGGCGACGCAAGCGGACACGACCGGTCAACCGCTCGCGTCGCATTCTCGTGTTTAAACTAATCTAAAATGCTACTCTGGACCAAAAACTTTTTTTTCCCTAAAGTTACAGCATTTCGTGTGTGAAATAAAAATTGTGACTGTATCTTGGTGGCGTCACAAGCGCGAGATGCTTGGGATTTTGCGTCGCGACGGAGAAACGCTATTCTAAAACTCTCTTGCGTCGCGTGCGCTAATACAAGCGCTAAATTTAGCGCTAGCGTGCGCTAAAATTGCGTACGTTATTCTAAAACTCCCTAGTATAATTCGTGGAAACACGGGCGAGCCTTCCGATGAATATGGCGCGTTTCATTGACGGCTCGCGATTGGTCAAGACGCTCTTATGCATATACTTCTTTATTTACATCTCAAGCGATCGCGTCCAACATTTATTTGCACTATGGGCTCTGTTACACGAGGGTGCGTGCTTCTCGCGATATAAAGGCTATTTTTAAACACCCTCTTTCAATGACGAGGCGAGAGCGTGTACGTTTCGACCTCTAAGTGAAGTCTGCAAATGAGACAGTGAGGCCGTGTTCCAAAATTTACTCGATCTTAAATCTATGGTAAAAGTTCTGTACCTTGGCGTTCGCCAACCTACCCGCGTCCAGCGTTGCTCTATCTCTCTTGTCACGTGGCATGATCCGCCGGAGTAACTGATCCATTCGAGTAAGATTTGGAACACAGCCCGAATGACACTGAACGTGACGTGAAGGTGAGAAACTTCCTGCTCAGCTTCGCATCGCGGCAACGTGATTTCCGCTCTCGTCATTAGGCATGGATCGCAGCGGTTGGTTATCCGAGAGCTCTGCGGGGAAGTAGACGTCCGTCAAAGATGGCGTACGGATTCAAGCGTCCGAAATGCGAAACTATCCAGTGGTTGTTGTCGTCTGCATAAAAATCTTATGCTGCAGTCTCCCGGCTCGTACATCGTACAAAGGACACTGTGTTCACTGCAGACATGACGACAGAATTGTCGGCGGACACGCATCAAGCGTGTTTAAAGCATGTTTGCTTCATGCACATGCGTATGCTTCAAACATGTCTGCAGAGTGTTTTTGTAGAACCAAAGTGACTGGACTTTCATACAATTAAGTAACATTACTCAGACAGTTTCTGCAGACAGTGTCTTTTGTAGGATGCATTAGCAGTGTCACCCCGGCTTTAGTCGCGTTGTGGGACAGGTATGTGGAGCGCAAGTTCGTCTGCTTTTTTTGAGGGGATGTGTGGTGACGTCAGAACGACGCCGAGCTCTGATTGGCCCTGATTGAAGGATAGTGGGTAGACCACAAGACAGCTTGCTTTGAGGTCTACCCCCTATCCTATAGTCATAGCCAATCATAACTCGGCGTCTTTCTGACGTCACCGCGACTCCTGCAAAAGAAGCAGACGGACTTGCTCTCCGCGTACGGACCTGCCGGTTCAAGGACTGAAAGCGCGCGAACTTTGAGAACGTGAATTTATTCGAAACCACGTGCTACGAGGAGGAGAGTGTTGCAATCGAGCTACGCGTGCGGAATGAAGTAGCGGTGCTGTCGTCGATTTCTATGTGGAGTCATGTTAGATCGTTGTTCTGACAGATCGGTTAGGTTATGAAAACGCGGCTTTGCGCAATCATTACACAACCCACACAATTGAACGTTTTAGACGAGCAAGGTGTTCGCAATGAGCTTGTAAACAGAAAGCCGTTGTACCATAATAGTTTTATATATATATATATATATATATATATATATATATATATATATATATATATATCTTTGTATTATTTTTTTTATAACTCGTTGATTCATGTTGATTTTTTTTTCTTCTTCTTACTTTTTTTGCCCGTCAAGCTGACGAATGTATGGGAAGCAGCCCTGTCAAGTTGCATTAAGGCTGCCTCTTGTCCTGTCCCATTTGCCCCCATGATGAAATCAGAATTGAATTGAAATTACTAAGCACATGTTCGTGGAGCGTAAAAAGAGATGCTGAATAAACAGTGGTAAAACGCCGCCTTGTGCGCCGTCCTGCGCTCTTTTCCGAGATGTTGTGGAGCAGACGACTGTTTGCAAGCAGATCTGGAAGATGGCGTCGCTGTCGTTTTGTACGTAACCTAGCATCCGTATTAAGCGCCTCGGTGATCAATCACTCCAGTTCGCCATGCGTTCTGAGTAGCCACAGCTTCGCTGCATGTTTCTAAACAGTACTTGACGTTTCTGCCAGGCTGAATACATGGAAACTCTGAAGCTGCACAATTGAATAGACTTCTCGGCCAGGAGTCACGGTTCTGACTCGTGCACGCCTCGCAGTTATAAAAACGCTTCGCTATCCGAGCGCTGGCGGGTGCGTGGCGTCACCTCGCCGCGCTTCTACTTTCTGATTAGCGAGGACAAACGAGTCCACTCCTCCGACAAGGCTTGAAAATAGTGCGTCCGAGGTGGAATGGTTAGCCGTTGGCAACAAGCGTGTTTGCGTTTTTCGCATGCCCTCCACCAACGTTGTATTTTTGTTGGACAGTAAAGGATATAGTATACTGTTATATTATTCTGGGGCGATCACGTGATCGCCGCATTAGCGTACCCTCCTCGTTTTTTTTGTTTTGCCCGCCGCTCGGCCAAACACTTTGCACTTGGCTCGGACGCGGCTGTATTTCCCTTTCTGTCTCTCTAAACCGCTTTCTCTGGCGCGTCGGCCCGTTCGGCCTCTCTTTGAAGCATCCTTTCCCATAGGAAGTGAATCTATCTGCCACCCGATTAGGAAGCGGTGATTGGTTCAAATCGACCTCGCCCCCCCCCCCCCCCCCCCCCCGAACAAAAAAAAAAAGAAGAAAGAAAGTCGAAAGACAGCAACGAGACATTTTTGTATGTGTATGTAGTGCGGACATCGTTGGAGGACTCCCGTGCTGATAATTCTGAAAGGTACGAGAACCGGTTTGTCGACTGTCGCGGATAGCGATTTGGAATAAAGTATGATTCGCTGTGTTTTGCGCTAAGCGCTTGCTACAGCACATTTAAAATGTTTCGCCCCGTAACTGGGCTTCCTTCCTTTCTCTCTTTCTCTCTCCTTTTCTTTCTCTGATTACACTCCAATTAAACCGGTTGTCACACGCTTGTTGTTTTTGGCAAATCGTTATAGTGATTCACGCCTTTGTGGGGAGAACATAAACGGCGGACAGACATGCCTTCCATCGTGATTATACATTGTCTTTGCTCGGACGTTTGCACGGGCGAATCTCTGCAGAACCGACAACTGTGTACTCATAGCCTGCACAGTGTAAATTCTTAGCACGCAGAGTTCTATACTCCCGCTTAATTTTGGAACTATACTATCGTGATCGTTTCAAACCTGTTCTTTTTTTTAATTTATAGGCGTTACAGGAAGAGGGGGTGGTGTATATAATCAAAACCAATACACAATGACACACACAAAGAAATAAGGTAGACTTCAAGCATGAAATAGAACATGTCCTGGAAACAATAAAACAAAAATACTGTTCTACAATGCTTAAAACAAAAGCAAAAAAAGCGCGACACATTCAATAAAGTTATTCAACAAGATGCAACCACTCTTCCGTAATTGTAAAGAAAAATAAGGAGCTGAATCATGACATGCAATTTAGGTAAGTAGTTCCATTGATGAGTAATAAGAGGGCAAAATGAGTATTTGAAAATGTTAGTCCTGCAAAAATATTCTCGGACCTTTTTTTTTGTGTGGTTTATGTGAAATGAGGAGATAGAAGGAACCTTTCACTGTTCGTCCCCGTTTTGTTATTGTAAATATGATGAAAGAGCTTCGGTGGCAAACTGAACCTACGACATTTCAGAGCTTTCCATTGAAGTGACACGAACTCATGAAAAAATCGCAATTGCTTGTGACAAACATCGCTGCCTTGTATTAAACAGTTTTTTTTTTGTCAAAAGAAAGCAAATTTTTGTAAGACTTACGCGACTTATTGGCTGGAGTTTGCATCGTATAAGTCGTGCATCCTTTCTTTGTTCACACAAAATTCAATACGAAGGGTGTTCAATAAGTTTTGCCTCCTAGGCGGTAACGTTTTTATTCAGTGATGGAATTGAAAGACGTTACATTCAAATTAATGTTTGGGATCTCCTCTTTCTCAAAAATACATAACCTTTCAATATTAGTCCCGAGAAGTTCGCGTGGCGCCCCCTTACGGCGAACCGGGGTGACGTCACGGCGAGGAGATAATTTTTCCCCGACTCGCCCCGCTCGCCCTGTGAAGGCTGTGACGACGCTAGCTGTAGGCGCGCTCGTTTCTATTTAATTTTTGGAGGGGCGTGTTTTTCGTAGGAAGTGTAAATTTTTCTATGTGGCTTTATTGAGGTATGGCCTGTAGCTGCAGGCGAAACTTCAACCAACATTTTAAGCATGGTTGACAGCGCAGGCAACGCATGAATCAGAACTGGTATACGAAAATAAAGAAATATGGCCACAATTGCAGGAGCATCACTATAGATTTACATCTCACATAATAAATGCTGCTGATGGTCTTAATGAATTGGCTGGTTATGTATACTATTTTTTTGTATCTGTATTTAAGCAAGACCGCCCAAGCAGAAAGTCTGCATGCTGCTCGGGCAACGTGCTAAATACAGTCCGGGTCATGGGGAGAGAATCACAAGTAAGACAGCCCAAGTGCCGGGGCAAAGTAAAAAAACAAGGAACATTTATTGTATACATTGCTCGCATTTCACCTTTGCTGGAATCGGATAGTATTTCAATGGTCTACACGGTTGGTGTCTGTGGACTTGTTTATATCAACCCTCAAGTAATGTATAACAAACGTAAGCGAAGGTGTCTAGCTCGTTATTAGTCCCTTCAGCCCTAAAGTTGAGATTTTACTTAAATCGAATTGTCCTGAAGCTAAAATACCAGAAGTTTTTCGCACGCAGACTGTCACCCTTCACAGGCTCCACATTTTCTGCTACTAGTGCTGCATCTACCACTGGACAGACGTTCGAATGTTTGGTTTTACTCCTGTTTTCCTCTGTTGTCAGAGAGTCCAGCTGTAGGGAGTTTGGAGGCTGAGGAAGCTTTTGGGAACCTGCAGCAGTGTCTCTTTTAATTGGAAATAAATGACAATTCAAACTAAACGGTGTATTTTCCGAATACCCAAGGCTGGAATAAAGAATGTCAGAAAAAAGTATAAAGGTTCCAAATTACGGTACTGTTGCTGTGCATATTTTGGGCAGTTCAATACATATCATACAGGCAACTGGGGGCTATTCGGTCGTTTTTGCTGCTACCATACAAACTAATTTCCAGTAATTATGCATATTCTAAGAAATATGGTTGCATAGGTGTATAAACTGTAGAATTACTTCACGAAGAAGCTACATTTATGTAAAACAACCCTGGTCCACGAGCACTTCAAAGATCGTCAGATGCAGGGCCTTTAAAACATCTGCGAACCAGCGCATGCAGAGTGGCAGCGCAGAGTCGGGGTCGCGAGCTAATTTGCCGACCACCCAAAGGCCCATGATATAAATGCCACTTCAAATGCCTTGAAAGCGGGATGTAATATCGTCCTAAATCATGAACATGCAAGGAACAGAATTCCAGCGTCTGAAACACTTGCGCCACCGCTTCACCGACAACTCGCAAAATTGCCTTCTGTCGTGTGGGGACGGGGAGGTTCATCGGCGGAATCGCCTCCGCCGATAGCTTTCGGGATTTGTAACCCAATTTTAAAGGTAAAAGGGACAAGCAGGCTTATAAAATGTACGGAAGCACGTCTATATCGGCCTAACTCAACGTCTTGTACACCGGATAAACGAGGCCCAGCTCCTCGAAGAGCTTGCGGCACACAACGCCAAACCAGGAAACCGGTGCTGGGAAGCGAGCCGATGCGAGATCGCGGAGCGGAGTCCTCTTCCTGACGTCACGGTACACCTCACCCAATCAGGGCGCGGCGACCGCAGCGACGCTTGTGTTCGCTCTCGGGGCTAATAGTCCCCACCGGCGACGATGCCCTTCCTTTACCGGTGCGCTACTCTCGAACAAAAATAAAAATATATTTTCGAAATCGCAGAGGTGCACAATGCCGGTAAGGTTGCTGTATTTTAGTCAAATGAGCACATATTTCACACGATTGTGGTTCAAATAGAGGACATACAACCAAAATATTTCATCTCTAGATTGTATTTTTTCTTCTTCTTATATTCGACTACCATATCTAAAAAAAAAATTAAAAATAACAATTTACAAAAATGGGATTTTTGAGGAAATCGATTTCAAACTCAACATTTGTTATTTCTCACAACATTTACATGAAGGTGCCGGAGCGTCTAGTCAATAGGTCATATATTGTGTTACTATATCTATAATGGGCTTGCTTTGGGTTTTTTATAGAGCTAAAGAAAGAAAATTTACCTTAAGTAAAGACAAAGTAAGGACCTGTCAAAGTTGATCAAAAATCGACCTAGACGACGAGTTTAACATTTTCTTTAAAAAAAGTAAAGATTCCTAAAAAATTTTGAATACATCAAGGTATCTTTATAGTACCTATTAAATGAGGGGGAAAAGTTAAGATGGTGGAGGAAAAACCGTAGCGGCAGGAGTGGGTGTCGAACAGGCGACCTGCGACGGCAGGCAAAAATACTAGTTTCTGCCACTGCGGCTTCTACGCTTCGCAACTTGAGAACAAAAAATCTGAGGAACATGCAATTTGCGCCCTCCTTCATTTAAGAAGTGCCCCAAAAACATAGCTTTTTTTTTTTTTGTCAAAATAAAAAATTTGATTCTTTTAGCCTGCCCGATTTGAGATGAAACCACCCAGCTGTTGTCCAAGATAATGGAACATCTAAAAGGTACACGGTTTGCATCCAACGACGAAGTTACCGATGCAGTACTCCGCTCAGTTCCGAAAGTTTCGGGATAATGAGTGATTTCGCATTAAAAAGCACTAATAAAAGACCACTACGTCATTTGCTTCGCGAAATAAAAGAAGGGATATATACTGTTAAATCTTACTTTAAACATGAGCAGAAATCGAAATCGAAACTTCGGCTCCGTCTGGCAACATTGGCCTCGGGTCGCCAAAAACATGGCTATCACGTGGTACGAGATGTTTCGTGATCCACTACGCAACGACGGGTGGGATTGGGGCGGGCAGGCGGGCCACCGTTGGGGCGGGCGTGTACCAGGCGCAAGTGCCGTCGGCACCGCACCCTTCACCATGTTTTGATGTCGACGACATTCGACGACGTCTGCACAGCTGCGGCATCAGTCTGCGCACGTAGTGTGAACGAAACTTCGAAGGACGATAATCACAAACGGTGAGACGACGACGGTGGTTGTGATGCGGGACATGGCGGGACGCAGGACGGCTCCCAAAGAAGCGTCTCTGCGCAGGCGCGTTACGCCAATCACGTGGACACCGCCGAGCGCTGAGAGGAAACATTGCTGGCGTCACCCGTTAGGCTTGCCCGAAAAAGTAAAAACAAACAAAAAGGGGCCATGATGACGACGTTGAGCTCAATGTTGGCTACGCCCACGCCGTAGCCTTGACTGCGCTGTTGGTTGCGCCTCCGCCTCAATTCGCCCGCTAGAGTCAGCCGATTTCGGCAACTTGGCGCGTTGCAAACTTTGCCGGACCGTTTAGGCAACGTTTAGAGAGAACTAGGTCGTCATATTTGACATGTGGTCTTCCTAAATAATACAAAGAAAAAACTTTTTTAGAAATTAAAATGAAGCGTAGTTGCTTTTTTAAAGCCGCCTTCCCAGTGCATCTCCCTCGCTGGGGACTATATATTAAAAAAGTCATGTTCTCCGGGGAAATAGGAGATTCCAAACTTTCAGTCGAATGTAATATCTTGTAATTCCATCACTAAATAAAAAAAGTTACAACTGAGGAGGCCGAACTTATTGATAACCCCTCGTATTATTCGGTTCGTGTGTCCTGCTGTTGTATACACTAAAGGCCGGTTCTCCCATGCAGCGAAGCGCTTCTGCAGCGCTCCTCACGTGTCTTCAGCTACTTATCGTCTGCCATGAGCAACAGTTTTGACGGTGAGATACAAAGCTGGTGAATACGCTGCCGTCAGCACGCGCTTAGCGCAGGTAAGCGCTACGCTTGTAGCGCTCCGCTGCATGTGGACAGGCCTTAGGGGCTGTTTTATACTCCGACGTTGAGCGCAGTGAACGCAGCGTAGCGCAGAACGCGCGCCTTTCATTGGCCGGCGACCAGGAACTCGATATCTGCGACGAATCAGTATCTGCGCGCGCGCGCTTACGCCGCGCCCGTCGACGTTACGTTGGAGTATAAGCGTACCTTTAAACCTCCAGAAATTTCCTCGGAGAAACCAAATTGAGTTGCAGGGTTGGGTAGCCAGAACCCTCTAGCCTTTCGGGATTTGGTTTGCGAGACAATGTCCCACAATTGCTTAAGAAATGAAAACAAAACCAAGGTTCGTTCAGTGTCGCGTGTCGCTTGCTGTCCTTGCGTCCGCCGCACCCGAGAGCACTAATGATGATCGCCCGCCGCGGGTTTCAAGAATACTTCGTGCCACTTACCCACCAGACAATGAAATTACTTTTATTTTCCTCTCGATTTCTTTTTGCTCTTCTTTCTTTAGACGGAGAGAAAATGGCTGTGACTCACTGCACAATAGTTTCCCTATAATCTGCCTCTACCCTTCGGGACTTATAACAGTTAGCTGTTGTTTCGCACTATAGGGTATACACTTTTGCCACAAGTGTGCAACTTAATTATCTGAACAATGTAAGGGGAGAGCATTTTGGTCGCAATGAGACGTTACCGAAAAAATAAGCATGTGTCGTTTCGTCCGTCCATTAGGTTGTTTATACTTTCAGTAACTCTCAAAAGGCTGCAACATATTTATTTGTTTATCCGCGTCTTTTTATATTTAGTTGCACGTTTTGTCGTGTGTTCATTTCTACCGCTAAAATTTACGAAATTCTCCCAGCAGTCTGGTAAATCTGTTCACTGTCCCTCTCGGAGTCTCCTAATCTACAGTGACGGCGGAGGTGAGTGTTGGCTCACTTCTAGGAGATTCCGCTTATTTCGGTCCAATAGACCTTTTGCTAAATTCCCAAGCGCCAGGGAGCATGCTCCGAGTGTATTTACTCGCGCTGCACGTGCTGGCGTCAGCAGTAGTAGCTTTTCTAAAGCAAATGTCTAAAACAAATGGCATTTGCACGCGCGCTTGATCAACGCTTATTTTGGTGTTTTAGTTCGAATCTTTTATACGGGGAAGGCGACCGCGTGTGGCGACGTGTCGCATACATTCCCATCATTCTCCTTGATGCTTGGGTAATTTAGCAATAGGTCTATCCGGGCAACCACCACCATCAGCCTATTCTGGCAACACTGCTACCGAAACAATGCACGTTTCGAAGTGTGTATGCACAATAGCTTTCATTCTGGTCCAAGCCAAAGTAGCCGCAGCAGGCGCGTAGGTCGAATGCCACGCATGAGTGTGCGTCGGAAGTGCGAGGCTCGCTCTTGAAGCTTCTTTGGTTTCGCTTGCACACGCTGAGTATGGCGGACGAAGTGTCATGTCGAGGGACCGTTAGCTGTTTTTAAGATCATCCATGGGCATCCTTGCCTGAAGTATTGCATTCTCGAACGTCAGGCCTTGTGGACGGCGTTGCTGCACAGCGCTGCAAACACCTTTCCAACGACTATGCGCGCATAGTTGACGACGTGTCGGTGATGCTGAATCGCAAAGAACGTTCCGCTGAAACGTTTTCGTGGAGCAATCGCCACTATCCCGACCATTCTACGAAAATATACAAGTTGTCAATCTTGGTAAACATCGGGAAGCGAAGATCTTCGACAAATTTTTGTTGACTTTGCCACCATCGCAGCTGGTCCCAGTAAGTTCTTTGATATATGCATACATATATATATATATATATATATGCATATATATATATATATATATACTCATATATATATATATATATATATATATATATATATATATATATATATATTATTAATTCAGTCGTTAGCTAACGAGAGTCTCCTGCGGCTTGTCAGCGGGAAACTCATGTAGTTGGTGCAACGGGTGTTCGCCCTGCAAAACTCCAGCGTGCGTTGCCGTTGAGAGACAGGTGTTTGCATACATGCGCGCCGCGGCGTGCGCGGAAGGGTGCCAATGGTACCGTTCAGATTTACAGTGATGTCTCGTTAATACAAATCCCGTTAAAGGGGCAATGCAACAATTTTTTGCTTTGCGCAAATACCGCTTAGAACGGATCCCTGACGTTAATGACCTATGAAACACGCGTTCGTTTTCACCCACGCAATAGAAGTCCCAGAAAAAAATAAAGAAAAACGAGCAGCGTTTACCCCCTCAACTCAGCAGCCAGAACAAGCGGCCACGTGATCTGGAGCCGATTATATGCCGCCAATGTTGATCATTGCCACGCGCTGGGGTTGGCAAAGCACAGGTTACGCGCTGAGTTCCAGACATTGTTATGGTTCGGCTATTGTCGTCGTTGCAGCGATTGGACACGGGCCACTACCCGAATACTTCTCGAGCTAGTAACTATATCACGAGCCCAAATCGAGTGCCCACGCAATGCTCGGGTCGAATCTATGAACCGCATTCAAATATCGTCATTGGGGTGTACTGCGATCCCCACGTTACGTCATTAAATTTTTAAAAGAAGAGATTGAATGAAAATGATCGCTTTTGTCGTTGAAATTACACCGCAACAAAGGAGTTTTTGGCCAGTGGCGTTGCGTGCGAGTATCCTTGAGTCCACTAGAGCCAGTAAGCTCGTGTAAAGTGAAAAACATTCCAATGTGAATATCGTTGCACAGCTCCTTTAATATGGACACCGTGCTGTAGAGACACTATGTTTGGCGACGGGTCAATACATGCATTTTGTTTCGTTACTATGGGCGACTCACATTATGGACAATCTCTTTGGGGGTGAGGGGAGGGAGGGGAAGGGAGGGAGGGAGGGAGGGAGGGAGGGAGGGAGGGAGGGAGGGGAGGAACATGGTGGTGTTCGTGCTAATCAGACGTGAGTATATATAATATATATATATAACGGATCACGTGAACACTCTGCGACCGTCCGTCCCCAGGTGTCAGGCAATGAAACAGCACGCCCTGTTGTAACTTGATGATGGCACTATGTTTGTCATGTTATAGAATCTCAAAAAAGTAATAAACTGGGCCAGTTGCTAATAATTAAACATGGTTGACGAAAATCAGCTTTAAACAAATGGGGACGAAGGAAGGAACAAAACACGATAGTACGGAGCTGAACTCGAAACTATTATTTAAAACACAAAAAGAAGAAAAAGATAGAAAAATAAAAGAAAATATATATATGAAGTAGTAAAGTAGTAAAATATATAAAGTGGTAAACTTTCTTTTTCTTCTTTTTTCGTTTCAAGTAATGCATTTAGTTCCGAGTTGAGCGCCGACCTGTCGTGTCTGTTCGTTCCTTCGTCCCCGTTTTTCGAAGCTTATTTTCATTAACCGCGTTTAATTATAGAACCTCCTTCGTCAATAAGAACTAAGACTAACCTAATGCCGTCTCGCATATGACAACTGTTTCTCTCTCGCTCTCTCATACATATATATATATATATATATATATATATATATATATATATATATATATATATATATATATATATATATATATATATATATATATATATATCATTAGCAGCGATGAAAATGGGCCTTCTAGCTTCTGCGTTTGAGAAAATTCCGTCGGAGTTTCGCCTGTTGCTTACGTCCGGCGGTAAATCTGGAGGAAAAGAATGTAATCGTTCTTATCATCGTTTTGTTTGCTTTTGACGTTGCCATCTTTTTTTTTCCCCTCGGTTACGAAGTGACTCACGACGAGTGTAGCTTTATGCCACATCTAGAGCCACTGCTCTCTTAATGGATCCCGGTCAGTTCCCCCCCGCCATTTTTTTCCTTTTTCTTCTAAGAATTCTCCGTTCTAGCGTGCAACGTCCATAGCGTGAGTGTAACGTCGCCATCAACAGGTAATTGGACTTAATAAACTACCGCAAAAAAAAAAAAGTTACAGGAACATAACCGGTTAACGACTCGTTGCTGTCACGATATGCGGCTAATTTTCGAGAAGGACGCACGGGTTTGTCGTTTGGCGAAATACTCGCCGCCAGTGCTCAGTTTCTCCTTACGATGGATCGCAGCGAACGCTGCGAACCATCTAAACCAATTCCAACGCAGCGGACGTATGTCACTGTGTCTCCTCCGGGTGGTCACGTGATACTCAGGCGGCATTGGATTGATTCCGACGACCCCTATAGCTTCCGCTACGGTCCGTCGTAATTGGTGAAACTGAGTAGAGAGAAAAAAAATGGAATAAATATCAGGAGACAATATGATCTCTTTGTGGCTACATAGATTATAACTATGGGACGTTGATTACGCACTCGGGTGGCTCGTAAACAATGGCGACGGGTCGCGTTTCCTTCCCAACTTTGCCGGTATATGCAATCAGCATTATTCCAAAGACTGAGGGTATTCCGGACGTTTTATCCATGTTGCAGACTTTTTTGTTGTTGTTGTTTTGTTTCAACTTGCGTTTGTTTTTGTGGTCTCGGAACAATGTCGAATTGTATGGAAAGGCAGGAAGAATATATTATATACTTATTCGAAAAACGTTCGTTTCAAAGCAAAACATTTTTTTTTCCACATGAATGGCGTTAATTAGTGTGATTGATGCGGTATGGGTATTCACACGGGGGAGGAATCCGCGGTGGGACGTACGTGACATCGACAGCGGGCGCAATTTCTCCTCAGCTTCGTCGTCCTCTCTGACGAGGAGCCCAAGGGAGGGATGTTAGCGTTTGATGCGCAATGAAGCGATTTCCACTCTTGGCACCACCGCAGACGAATATAGCGAGCTCTTTTACTTCACAGCAAATAAGACGTGTAGCGCCGCATCGCGAAAATCCTGAATGTTTTTGGTTGCGTGATGCGAGCCGCCAGGGAGAAATCCCCGCGGGATTTCTTCCCGCGGTGTGAATACCGCACGAAAGGGATAGTAGGCGAACATTCGATGATCGCTTCTCGCAAACATGACGAACACAACTCAATGGCGATGCCGACATCCAGTGCCTTTAGCGCTCGTTGATAAATACGTGCGTTTTGTGGACATTTGGTGGAACGAGAGCGCCGTGAAAGGTTTGCGGCTCAAGTTGTATCGCGCAATGTCCGCGAAAACAGTCTGTTCCTTGTTGTTTCTGCGGAGCTCGTTTAGAAATTCTGCTGAGGCGATACGAGCTTCCAAGCGATCGTTGGACCAGTACAGAGTTGTCGGCGGACAGTTTTTAAAGCGCAGCTCTTAAGCGCCCGTTTCGGCTTGAGAGGCGCCGGCGTCGCCGTCGCCGTCGGCGTAACCGCCCAGGTCACGTGACCCCTCCCGGGAGGTCACGTGATGATGATGACGATGTGGATGCCGATGACGTCATCAGTGACATCACTGATGACGTCATCGGCATACGCATCGTCATCATCACTGATGACGTCATCAGTGACGTCATCGGCATCGTCATCATCGTTGATGACGTCATCAGTGACGTC
>JAZHYW010034550.1:0-19854 GCA_037355805.1 Ixodes ricinus | reverse complement strand
ACCTTTATCCCAACTAAAATGTGATTCACTTTGCATAATTTGTTATTAGTAACCATTGTGAATGGAACTTTCTTTGACTAGAGCCTTAAATTTCTAAAAATAACACTTTGTGTTGCTTTGGCGCCCTACCTATTCTAATTACAAAATAGTAATAACTAATATGCTTCATGATCAAAAGTGGAACCCCCAGTCATTATCGAAGATAAACTCATTTAGCGATGCAATCACTTTATTTTTCATTTTCCGGTGATGTGCTAACAGATGGTTGCATCTGCTCCAAAAGGATCAGTGACTGCTTCAAACCAATGTTTTGCCTGCTACATAACCTGATATAAAAAGTCGAATGCCGCTTCTATCACTGGGTTTTGTTATATTTATCTCATGTTCATGTATCTAACCAGCCTGAAATAAGTAGTCACGTGTGAATCGTGGATTTCGAGTTCGAAGCTTATAGTGGTTTTGGCCGAATATTGTCGAATCAAATATCGAATAGTTTCTCCAATCCTTTCACTACTGTTGAACCATGCACTCTAAAAAAAAAAAAAGGAGGTATGAGCATACATTCTTTTATCCCATATAATGCACCTCAAAACTTCAGTTCGACGTAGAGTGCACTGTAATCGAACAGACGGCCCCAAATTTTACGAGGGCTTGATAACGGTGCGATATAACTTATGAAATAGCTAAAGTACGTATCAAAGACCACAGAAAGAAAACACTAAGGTTTTGCAGTAGGGCCAAGAAAACCCGATTATTTTGTTTGTAGTCAGTTACACTATGTACATTAGCTACTTTAATAAGTTGTACCACACGGCTATCAAGGCTCTCGTAAAATTAAGTACCGTCAGATCGACGTCAGTGCTGTGTACGTCGAACTGAAGATTTGGGGTGTCTTATATGGGACAAAGCGTGTTTCTCTGAGAGTGTGCTTAAACGAAAACTCCAGGTGAACTCGCGGAAGCCGTTCTCAAGCTTCCACTTGTTCATTTATAAGCTAATTTTAATCTAACTATATTAATGGACTGTGACCTCAGAAAGGTTGATGTCTTTGGATGGCAAGTGAACGACGGATTTCACATAAAATTGAACCTACAAAGATACAGAACTATACCTAATTGAGTGGATTTAAAAATCTTGCTATATGTAAATAATATTTCTTCAGCCTACAAATTTAAAAACAAAGCAACCAAAAAAAAAGTCACGATGATTGCGGCGGGTTTTCCCGTTGAGTGCGCTTCTTAAGGTGTATCCACACGACGGACCAAATTGCTGTTTTGGCCCGCGGGCCGCGCATCACGTGATCTTACGTCACCGGTTTTTGAGGTCCGCCGGCAGTCCGCGGCCCGCGCTTCTGAGAAATGCCAAGCGACTTTTCTTGCCCGGACCTTGGCGGCGGACCGTGGCGTTTTTAGTATAATTGAAGCGCTAAGTCTGGCAACAAGCTGGCTGTTGACCGCCAACTGTTGAAGACGAAGAAGACTAACCTTTTGTTGTGCATGCCCTTTTCGGTCCAGCATGCCCTTTTCGGTTCACCTAAGTCCTTCTCATAGTCAATGCCAGGGCCACCGCGGCCAAACGTCTCTTTCTGTTCAACCTCATCTTGGCCCCTTCAAATAGCCTCAAAGCAGCTCGCTGCATGCGTTTGGTGGAGCTGTGAGGTCGAGGGTTAGACCGGCCCGTTCGCTCTGTCGTCTGCTCTTTGGTCCGCCGTGTGGATGCTCATTGCAGCCGGACGGCCCGCGGGCCGCGCATCACGTGATCAATCGGTCCGCGGCCCGGTCCGTCGTGTGGATACACCTTTACCGAGCACTGTTGCAATACGGAGCTCCTCCGCAGTGCGCGCGTGCCCGGTAAGAAGCGCGCTTAACGGCGCTAACTTTCCGCGATCTACACTTCGAAAAATACCAACATCTCAGTTCATCTCGAAGCGAATATCGAGTAGTGTATTATTCGAACATACTATTCGAAATATCGACTATTCGCATAACCCTAGAAATAAGAACGAGCTTATTGGTGCCCGAAAACAGCTCGTCGTTCGGCCGTCCTTGACACGGACCCTCTCATATGATGGAGTTGAGATCAAGTGTTTCCGCTCGCTCACTATTTACGTGCAGCACCATCACCTGAGTCAGTCGCTTTTGTGACACGGTAGCTCCGAGGTAATTCTTGATACGCCGGTGTCTGCTGAAACTTCGTTCAGCCGATGCCGCTGCAAAGCAAATTGTTGTGTGTATGTTTCTACAGCCGGAAGTTAGTCTGCCTCAGCGGGCGTCTGGTGTCTCAGCTGTAGATGAGCAATTTAGCCAGTGCGGTACAACCGCTAACCTGGGGTCTTTAACGTCCACCACGCAGTAGTGATACACGACACCGATGCCGCTGGCGCTGTCATTATAAGTGCGGCAAGGCGCATCACCTCAGTGATCATCTTCTTGACCTAGGACTTGTCTGCTTAGAGCACGGCACAACTCGGGTACAGAGCCGATCGGACCGCTTGACAGCGAGTGATCCATGTTCAGCTGGCTTCAAATGCTTTCCCCATAAAAATCAGCAGCTTGTGATCCTAAATTCCTTTAAATTTCTTCCGCAGTTTGTAACTTTTTTTTTTAATAGCGCACAAAATTATTTTTACCATTTGTGCGCGACTCTGCATGCCTGGTAGTTTTAATCGCCTTTCAAGCTCGGTGCAAGCACAATCTAACGCGTTGTAGGACTACTTCCGAAGGCCTGTCTTCGGGTCTAGAAATGCTGGTTGATAGGGCTCGCCACTGTTTTTGAACCCTCTTGGAGGACCGTATCGCGTGGTCTTGTTTGAAATGGCCTTTAGCTTATGCTCCTTTGCTACCCCCCCCCCCCCCCCCCCACCGGTACGTTCGTACACTTGGAAACCGCTCTCCTTCCTTTACCTTATCAAGTGTGCTCAAGGACCTCCGACGCCCTTGATGCTCCTCCCCCAGAAGTATCTGGCTTCTCCAGCGATGTTGCAAGTGAAGCGGGCCCTTATACAGGCGCTAGATGTCCGCGTTTTAACGAGTGCTCTCGTGACTTCATTTTCATGCAGTGCCGAGTTGCATTACTTCGTCAACGGGGCGATCGAAACCGAAACCAGGCCACTCTTCTTTATGGCCAACCAGGTCCCATGATGCAACGCGCGCAGTTTTGCGTGCAGGGAATTTCGAAAGTAGTTTAAACTCTGATTTCATTGAACCCTGACGCAGCATTTGTGTAGAACCGTGCCCCGCGTTGTCCTCCTTAGGGCGGCGCCGAAAATTCAGAATTACGACCCTACCTTCTTATCTACTAGCTGATATCGTAGCTCGACCTCTGCTTAGGGTGTTCCCAACTCCAGAGAGCCTAGATTGAAGAGAGGGTCCATCTCAAACCAGAGGGTGCGTTTGCAGTTTTAATGGCGGACGCTTCCTGCGGAGATTGGGCGCAAGTGCGCATGCGCTGCGTTGTTGGATGACGAGGATGGAAAGCAGGCGGAAAGGCGGAGGCGTTTGCAGACGATCAACGCTTTCGGCTCCTCGTCGCAGCTCGCATTGCAAACGCGGCCCATAAACCACGTGACCCATATCGAGCAGTTTGGCACACTCTGTAATACAGGCTCTCTAGCAACTCCAGGGATGCGACGCCACCCAGCGGAAAAGATCTGAATGAAAGAAGCGTGGAGCCAACGCCTATGCACGTACTACGTGTGCTAGCGTATGCAGCGTAAACTGGCGCGGCCTGGCGTCCGAGATGGGAAACGAAAGAGAGGGGATGAAATGAACGCCGTTGGTGTTGCGAATCCACTCCGACTATGTGGCCCTTGTGCACCGCCGCCACCGGAGCAAGGCCGCTATTGCGTCCACCCACGCGCTCTCGCTCGCTATGCCAACAATGCATGCGGGGGATCGGTCAAACGGAGCGCGTGGTTGCCCAACTTCCTCCGCGGATTCCCGAGGTCTCTGCGGTGCACCTCTGCGATGACTACACTCGGATCGGGAAGGTTACGTCGTGCGACGCACAATGCCAAGTTTACGGATCACCGGATGCAGCTAGTCATTTTAGAAATAAACTCACGACTACAGCTCTTACAAAGGAAAGTGTGTTATCGCAAAAACACCCGTCCTACGCCACTAAAAAAAAACAAAAAAAACGCCTTTGTTATTTTTTGCAGAGCACGTGGCGGGCGTGCAGCTAGTGATGAGGCGCAGAAAATCGGTTTGATTCGAGAATACCATCTTGGACAAGGAAACGGTCCTGATTAGAGAGTTTTAGTAGATCGTTTGACACCTCCGATGGCGGAGTATCGGGTATCGTTATTGGAGTCATCGGTACGATCTACTAAAACTCTCTGCTGTCTTTGTGCAGATTGCGTTTTCAATCCAGGCCGTCTTTTGGATCTCTTCTTCCTTTGCTGTGCTTCGTAGAAAGACTGGCCCAATGCGTCATATCTGCGGGACCGGCAAATACGCGGGTATTTCTGAAGTCTGCCTCTATCCGTGCACTCCTTTTTTCTTTTCTTTTTTTACGGTGTTTTTTTTTATACATACTCTATGGTATTGTTGTTGCGGTGTACATCGAATTTGGTATTAATGTCATCTTTATTCGACATTTTTGTGAACGATGTGGATCACATTTGGTTAGGTGAAACATCAGTGATGACTAAAGTAGAAAAGATAAAAGAACTAAGAGTTCAGACTTAACATAGGGAATGACGGTGATTAATGGATAGGTAGGGTACATCCGCTTGGGTGTCAGTACACTCTAAACGAAATCGCACCTTTACGAAGGGGCCAAAAATGAAAGTATTTTTGATCTAATAATAATGATATATCCAACCGAAGGTACTGGAACAATATTCCTTTATAAAATTATACGGCTAAAACCGAAGGTGTGGCTTTAGGATACTCTCCAGAGCACACCAGAATCACGTCAGAAATGTTACTTCGTTCATCGTAAGTTTTGCACCTCGGATGCGAAAAGCAATAACTATGAACCAAAAGTTTTAACAACGAAAAGGGGGGAAAAAAAGGTGAAGGACCGTCTTATTATGAGTACAACAACCAAACACGCTGTGAACCTACATACTTCTATTGCTCAGTTACGGCATTTCAACTTACATTAAATGCATTTTGCGGTAGGCGCTGGTTTTAGTTCGACCGATAGAGGTTTTGTAAGGCTGTGATGAAGGGTGGTGCACGAAAACACCCGATGTCAAAAGCCCCGTGTCGAAATGCCCCGTCCATTCCCCCGCTTCACAGAGCCCCAGTTTCAGAAGACCATTGCACGAATCCCCCGTGTCAGGTGGTCTGGTCCTCAATTGCGGGTCCATATCACTTGAGCGAATGGCGTTTTAGCAAAGAGCGGTCATTTGAGCGAGTCGACGTTTTAGCCAATAACTGGAACGCGTGCTTACCCCACCCCCCCCCCCTGCGTTATCGCCGCCTCGCGGCGACTGTCTACGGCGGCTCGTTACAAAAATATTAACGCTACCTGGTCTCGCCCGCCTCAAACGCTGCTTCGCGGCGGCCGACCATTCGCTAAAGTGTCTTTCGATGAAAAGTCTATAGACGGTTGCAAACAACACTGATCTCTACTGTGGTATAGCTGGATCGCGGACCGCGACCTCGGCAGCTGGGGCCAAGTGTCGCCATTGGCGGCCATTGATTGACACCACCAAATTGATGGTACCCTATGGGAGAAACGAGAAAAAGTGCTGTTTCCCCCGTTTCTAAGCTGTTGTCGACACTGAAATTTTTTGGCTGCTTTTTGATAGGCCCGTCAAATACCTTGCGTACAAACATTAAAACTGACAGCCCTCGCTGTTCTTATAAATAAATATTTTGCGGTCGAGGGTGACTCCGTTGGGCGGAAAACGTAGTGCAGCTCAATGAGGCGAGAGTTACCTACAGGGTTACTGCGGAGTCGGTGGCGGTTTCGTTGAGTTGGGTTTAGCAGACGACAAGCTCGAAGACTTTGATACGCGGAATTCGCTCACTCCCGGAACACCGCTGTCGAGATGGAACTTTTTTGTCATTCGTCAACTTCTGGGCTTCCCCGAGGGCGGTCTCACTGATGGCAAGTTCCTTTGTTTACTCCACTACGAGAGCAAGCTTGCCACCTAAGCCGTAGGTGCTCCGGTACGTTTGATTTTTTTAATCGGCGTTCAAACGTTTGACAAACACCGATTCGATCTCCAAACTCCCCACATAAGGATCGCAGCACACCATAAAATACTCGACTCCGAGCATAGCGTACATGCTTCAATATTCTTACTTTTCTGCGTTTCTCCCATAGACTTGTGTGTATTGCCTGGTGTCAAGCAATGGCCGCCGGCGGCGACACCGACGGGCTCCCGATCAGCGATCCAGCCTACTACAATAGAGAAGTTCAATAAGTTCATGTTCTTGTTCGTCATGTTCTTGCTCGTGTGAGCAAGCACGATTGGCTTCTTGGTTCAATAATTTCATAATTCATTTCATTTATTTTCTGCTCGAAAGAGAGAGAGAGAGAGAGAGACAGCAGAGGAGGCCGAAGACCCATATCAGGTAACTTGCACACGCTTAAATTAAACAAAACAACAAAAAATAGGAAACTTTTCTTTTTTTTTTTTGGGGGAGCATTCTATAAATGTGTTTTTTTCTGGAAGCTCCGCAGAAGAAATTGCCGAGATTAGGAGTTTCACTGGGGCGTGCTTTTTGGAATTCTTGTCACCCGAATGAAAATTGGGGCTACGAGCAAGAACCCGGACCGTCGCCGCACGACGTCGAGGTCAGCTTGTCGCGTATTCAATGGGAAAACGCGCGCTGCGTAGAATGTACAGCCCAAAATCTCGGGCTACGATCTGGGCGCGCGCTGCTCGTGCGGTTCGTGCCGTAAACGGCGGCCTTGTCCCCGTCTGTCTATCGCCGTGTATACGGCCGGTTTACCATTTCTTTCCCTTAGTTCTATCGGATGGGGCCAGCTGACATCCGATTGCACCTTGCTAGCAACGCCTATAGGGTTTGTGCGCTGGACGCCAAATATTTGAGGGCGCTGTTTAGAGCGCATCGCTCGGAACGAGCTCACATTAATAGGCCACTAAGACCGGCAAGTTTGACGGTGTGGAATGCACGTTGCAAAAGAGCTGCGGAAGCTCGTCGTCAGCACGTGCTCAACAGTGGCGCACACAGCTATGGCCGCCAGCGAATACTCCCTATAGCGCTACTTTTTCTACGTGACGTAGCGGAGGCCACGTCTACGACGCTCTTATCGGATAATGCCTCACACTCACTGGTTGTCGAGATATATCAATACGCTCTGTACACGGCCCGGCGTTTTTTTTATGTTGTTAGTGACAGGTTGTTGATTGAAGAAGGGACAACGTGTGAGATGACAGTAGGGAGTTTTAGAATAGCGCACGCTAAAGCTTTGCGTGCGCAAAGAATAGCGTCGTCGCCACTGCGCATGCTCCGAACGCAAACCAGGTTTTGCGCTTTGCGTGCGCAATTTTAGCGTGCGCTATTTCTCGGAAATAGCGTGCGTACGCAAGAGAGTCTTTGCGCTTCTCCAAGGAGGATTCGTGATGACAAGTTGGCTAAAGCCAAGACGAGCAGAGTTAAAAAAATGACGGCTCCCAGGATTACGTCGGCGGCTGCTTCGGCGGCGTCGTGAGTGCGACGTCGGCGGCATCCTCGCGACTGCGATTTTCAATACGGAACGACATTGTACTCGGTTTTGGCAACGATCACCGGCACCTTGATGCTTTCGACGCGCGAACATTTCTCGGCGAAGGTACAATGTGGAAGAGTCAGTACACGAGACCTCTCTCTGCCGAGGCGACGCAAGCGGACACGACCGGTCAACCGCTCGCGTCGCATTCTCGATGTTTAAACTAATCTAAAGTGCTACTCTGGACTAAAAACCTGTTTTTTCTTCTAAAGTTACAGCATTTCGTGTTGAAATAAAAATTGTGACTATATCTTGGTGGCGTCGCAAGCGCGAGATGCTTGGGATTTTGCGTCGCGGCGGAGAAACGCTATTCTAAAGCTCTCTTGCGTCGCGTGCGCTAATACAAGCGCTAAATTTAGCGCTAGCGTGCGCTAAAATTGCGTACGTTATTCTAAAACTCCCTAGTATAATTCGTGGAAACACGGGCGAGCTCTTCCGATGAATATGGCGCGTTTCATTGACGGCTCGCGATTGGTCAAGACGCTCTTATGCATATACTTCTTTATTTACATCTCAAGCGATCGCGTCCAACATTTATTTGCACTATGGGCTCTGTTACACGAGGGTGCGTGCTTCTCGCGATATAAAGGCTATTTTTAAAAACCCTCTTTCAATGACGAGGCGAGAGCGTGTACGTTTCGACCTCTAAGTGAAGTCTGCAAATGAGACAGTGAGGCCGTGTTCCAAAATTTACTCGATCTTAATCTATGGTAAAAGTTCTGTACCTTGGCGTTCGCCAACCCTACCCGCGTCCAGCGTTGCTCTATCTCTCTTGTCACGTGGCATGATCCGCCGGAGTAACTGATCCATTCGAGTAAGATTTGGAACACAGCCCGAATGAAACTGAACGTGACGTGAAGGTGAGAAACTTCCTGCTTAGCTTCGCATCGCGGCAACGTGATTTCCGCTCTCGTCATTAGGCATGGATCGCAGCGGTTGGTTATCCGAGAGCTCTGCGGGGAAGTAGACGTCCGTCAAAGATGGCGTACGGATTCAAGCGTACGACATGCGAAACTATCCAGTGGTTGTTGTCGTCCATATAAAAATCTTATGCTGCAGTCTCCCTACTCGTACGTCGTACAAAGGACAATGTGTTCGCTGCAGACATGACGACAGAATTGTCGGCGGACACGCATCAAGCGTGTTTAAAGCGCTTCATGCACATGCGTAGTGCTTCAAACATGTCTGCAGACAGTTTTTGTAGAACCAAAGTGACTGGACTTTCATACAATTCAATAACATTACTCAGACAGTTTCTGCAGACAGTTTATTTTGTAGGATGCATTAGCAGTGTCACCCCGGCCTTAGTCGCGTTGTGGGACAGGTATGGGGAGCGCAAGTTCGTCTGCTTCTTTTGAGGGGTTGCGGTGACGTCAGAACGACGCCGAGCTCTGATTGGCTCTGATTGAAGGATAGTGGGTAGACCACAAGCGCTGCTTTCAGGTCTCACCCACTATCCTTTCCATCAAAGCCAATCAGAACTCCGGTCTTTCTGACGTTAGTGCAACCCCTGTGTAAGGAGCTGACGACTTGCTCTCCGCGTACGAAGCTGCCGGTTCAGGGACTGAAAGCGCGCGTACTTTGAAAACGTGAATTCTGTTCCAAACGTGCTACGAGGAGGAGAATGTTCCAATCGAGCTACGCGTGTGGAACGAAGTAGCGGTGCTGTCGTCGATTTGTATGTACAGTCATGTTAGATCATTGTTGTGACAGATCGTTTTCGAGCGTGTAAAACGTTCGCGGCTTTGCGCAATCATTGCGCAACCCACACAATTGAACGTTTTAGGCGAGCAAGGCGTTTGCAATGAGCTTGCAAACAGAAAGCCGTTGTACCATCTTTTTTTATATATCTTTGTGTATTATTTTTTATATATAACTCGTTGAATCATGTTGATTTCTTTTTTAGAGCGCAGCTCTTAGGCGCCTGTTTCCGGCTTGAGCGGCGTCGCCGTCGGCGTAACCGCGCGGTGCATGATGGGGAAATTTCCCCTCTAAATCTAGCGGAAAATTTTCCCCGCTAAATCTAGCGGAAAATTTTCCCTGCTAAATCTTGCGGGAAATTTTCCCCGCCAAATCTAGCAGAAAATTTTCCCCGCTAAATTTAGCGGAAAATTTTCCCCGCTAAATTTGAGCGGAAAATTTTCCCCGCTATATTTAGCGGGGAAAATTCCCCGCCCCTCCTCGTGGTCACGTGACCCCCAGACCACGTGACCCCCCCCCTCCCCGAGGTCACGCGAACCCCCCCCCCCCGTGCCTTCCCTCCTCCTCAAGAGCTGCGCTCTAATTCGGCGTTACAGAAAGTTGTAAACGGCTTTCATTTTTTTTTTCTTTTTTTTTTTTTTTACATTTTTTGCTTGTGAAGCTGACGAATGTATGGGGCAGCAGCCCTGTCAAGCTGCACTAAGGCTGCCTTTTGTCCTCTCCCATTTGCCCCCATTTTATCCTCTGGGTGTAAGATGAAATCTAAATTGAATTGGAATTACTAAACACATGTTCGTGGAGCGTAAAAAAAAAAAAAAAGAAGCTCAGTAAACAGTGGTAGAGCGCCGCCTTGTGCGCCGTCCTGCGCTTATTTCCGGGATGTCGTGGAGCGGTTGACTGTTTGCAAGCACATCTAGAAGATGGCGTCACTGTCGTTCTGTACGTAGCCGAGCGTCCGTATCAAGCCCCTCGGCGATCAATCACTCCAGTTCGCCATGCGTTCTCATTAGCCACAGCTTCGCTGCATGTTTGTAAACAGAGCACCGGACGTTTCTGCCAGGCTGAATACATGGAAATTCTGAAGCTGCACAATTGAATAGACTTCTCGGCGAGGAGTCACGGTTCTGACTCGTGCACGCCTCGCACTTATAAAATGCTTCGCTATCCGAGTGTTGGCAGGTCCATGACGTCACCTCGCCGCCCTTCTCCTTTCTGATTAGCGAGGCAAACAGTCCGCTCCTCCGACAAGGCTTGAAAATAGTGCGTCCGAGGTGGAATGGTTAGCCGTTGGCAACAAGCGTGATAGCGTTTTTCGCATGCCCTCCGCCAACGTTGTATTTTTGTTGGACAGTAAAGGATATAGTATACTATTATATTATTCCGAGGTGATCACGTGATCGCCGCATTAGCGTACCCTCCTCCGTTTTTTGTTTTGCCCGCCGCTCGGCCAAACACTTTGCATTTGACTCGGACGCGGCTGTATTTCCCTTTCTGTCTCTCTAAACCGCTTTCTCTGGCGCGTCGGCCCGTTCGGCCTCTCGTTGAAGCATCCTTTCCCATAGGAAGTGAATCTATCTGCCACCCGATTAGGAAGCGGTGATTGGTTCAAATCGACCCCCCCCCCCCCCTGCGGGCTCGAAAGACAGCAACGAGACATTTCTGTATGTGTATGAGTGCGTACGTCGTTGGAGGACTCCCGGCTGATAATTCTGAAAGGTACGGGAACCGGTTTGTCGACTGTCGCGGATAGCGATTTGGAATAAAGTATGATTCGCTGTATTTTTGCGCTAAGCGCTTGCTACAGCACATTTAAAATGTTTCGCCCTGTAACTGGGCTTCTCTTTCTCTCTTTCTCTTTCTCTGATTACACTCCAATTAAACCGGTTGTCACACGCTTGTTGCTTTTCACAAGTCGTTATAGTGATTCACGCCTTTGTGGGGAGAACATAAACGGCGGACAGACATGCCTTCCATCGTGGTTATACATTGTCTTTGCTCGGACGTTTGCACGGGCGAATCTGTGCAGAACCGACAACTGTGTACTCATAGCCTGCACAGTGTAAATTCTTAGCACGCAGAGTTCTATACTCCCGCTTAATCTTGAAGCTATACTATCATGATCGTTTCAACCTGTTCTTTTTAATTTATAGGCGTTACAGGAGGAGGGGTGGTGTACATAATCAAGACCAATACACACAAACACACACATAGAGATAAGGTAGACTTCAAGCATGAAATAGAACATGTTCTGGAAACAATAAAACAAAAATACTGTTCTACAATGCTAAAAACAATGACAAAAAACGACACATTTTATATTGTTACTCAACAAGATGCAACCACTCTTGTCTAACTGTAATGAAGAACAAGGAGTTGAATCATGACATGCAATTCAGGTAAGTAGTTCCATTGATGATTAATAAGAGGGCAAAATTAGTATTTGAAAATGTTAGTCCTGCAAAAATATTCTCGGACCTTTTTTTGGTTTTATGTGACATGAGGAGACAGAAGGAACCTTTCAATGTTCGTCCCCGTTTTGTTATTGTAAATATGATGAAAGAGCTTCGGTGGCAAACCGAACCTACGACATTTCAGAGGTTTTCATTGAAGTGACACGAACTTCTGGGAAAATCGCAATTGCCAGTGACAAACATCGCTGCCTTGTTTTAAACTGTGTCTTTTTTTCTTTTTTTTGTCAAAAGAAAGCAAATATTTGTAACACTTACGCGACTTATTGGCTGGAGTTCGCATTGTATAAGTCGTGCATCCTTTCTTTGTTCACATAAAATTCACTAAGTTTTGCCTCCTAAGCTGTAACGTTTTTATTCAGTGATGGAATTGAAAGATGCTGCATTCAAACGAATGTTTGGGATCTCCTCTTTCTCAAAAATAAACAACTTTCCAATCTAGTCCCCACCGGCGGCGATGCACTTCCGCTACCGGTGCGCTGCTCTCAAACAAAAATAAAAATATATTTTCGAGATCGTAGAGGCGCACAATGCCGGTAAGGTTGCTGTTTACTGATTACCAGCTGAACGTTAGGAAAAGCGACGAAGAGAGAAAGAAACACACTGCTGGGCTATCAACCCTTTTAATAAACTTCCTTTCCTCAACCTCATCCTTAAAGGGCAGCTTCTTCTTCTTCAGTCAGAGCTTAGACAGAAACTTCATTTTTCTCCCCACGAACCGTGGAGTTTTCCTCTTCTTCGACTTTCGGATCTTGCAAAACTTCCTTCTTTTTGTCTTTTATACTTCCGGCGGTGTCACCCTCGTTTTACTCGGTCGGAACTTGGAGTCAAAAGGTCCCAACTTGGTTCATCCGAGGCGCCGCTCTCTCAGATACATTTTTTTCTTTGGCCAAGAGCGCTGATGGAGGCAACACTCACGCATTCTCCCTCCCGCTCCTCAATGGCCAGCGCCTCGAGGAGCTCCCTTCCAAGCTGCTTTCGGTGTTTTGCTTAGACGGTAATGCTTGTGAAATCAGGAGAACATTTGCATGCCCGTTCTCTGGTGCGGTCGTTAATGCACCTCCCTGTTTGCCCTATGTAGCTTTTGCCACATGACATAGGGATCTTGTAAACAACTCCTTTTTCGCATGGGGCGTAGGGTGTTCGATGCTCAGTGCTGCAGGTCGTCGTTTCGTTCTGGGCGGTTTTCCGGTTCACCCACATGGCATACGCCTTGTTGGGCGTACGCCATGTGTTTAGTCAAATTTTATCGTATCTTTCAAATGAGCCCAACATTTCACACGATTGCGGCTCAAATAGAGGACATACAACCAAAATATAACATTTCAAGATTTTTTTTTTCTTATAGTCGATTACAATATCTAAAAAGTTAAAAATAAAATAAAATTTACAAAAATGGGGTTTCTGAAAAAATCGATCTCAAACTTTCAACATTTGTTATTTATCACAACGTTTACGTGAAGGTGGCGGAGCGGCTAGTCAACAGATCACGATTGTATTATTATATCTATAATGGGCTTGCTTTGGGCTTTTTATAGAGCTGAAGAAAGACAAAGTAAGGACCTGTCAAAGTTGATCAAAAATCGACCTGAACGACGAGTTTAACTTTTTTTTTTTTTGCTGAAAGAAATGAAATTTTTAGAAATATTTGGATACATCAAGGTATATTTATAGTGCCTATTAAATGAGGGGGAAAAGTTAAGATGGTGGAGGAAATACAGTAGCGGCAGCAGGGGGTATCAAACAGGCGACCTGCGACGCAAGAAAAAATACTAGTTTCTGCCACTGCGGCTTCTACGCTTCGTAACTTGAGAACAAGAAATCTGGGAAACATGCGGTTTGCGCCCTCCTTCATTTGAGAAATGCCCCAAAACATAATTTTTTACGTCAAAATTAAAAATTCGATTATTTTAGCCTGCCCGATTTGAGATGAAACCACTCAGCTGTTTTCCGAGATAATGGAACATCTGAAAGGTACACGGTTTGCATCCGACGACAAAGTTACCGATGCAGTACTCCGCTCAGTTGCGAAAGTTTCGGGATAATGAGTGATTTCGCATTAAAAATCACTAATAAAAAGCACTACGTCATTTGCTTCGCGAAATAAAAAGGAAGGGATATATAGTGTTAAATCTTACTTTAAACATGAGCAGAAATCGAAATCGAAACTTCGGCTCCGTCTGGAAACATTGGCCTCGGGTCTCCAAAAACATGGCTATCACCTGGTACGGGATGTTTCGTGATCCACTACGCAACGACGGGTGGGATTGGGGCGGGCAGGCGGGCCACCGTTGGGGCGGGCGTGTACCAGGCGCAAGTGCCGTCGGCACCACACCCTTCACCATGTTTTGATGTCGACGACATTCGACGACGTCTGCACAGCTGCGGAAATCAGTCTGCGCACGTAGTGTGAACGAAACTTCGAAGGATCTTAATCACAAACGGTGAGACGACGACTATGGTTGTGACGCGGGACATGGCGGTAACGGCAGGACAGCTCCCAAGAAGCTCTCTGCGCAGACGCGTTACGCCAATCACGTGGACACCGCACGACTTACGCTTACGCTGCCCGAAAAAGTAAAAACAAACAAAAGGGGGCCATGATGGCGACGTTTGAGCTCAATGTTGGCTACGCCCACGCCGTAGCCTTGACTGCGCTGTTGGTCGCGCCTCCGCCTCAATTCGCCCGCTAGAGTCAGCCGATTTCGGCAACTTGGCGCGTTGAAAAGTTTGCCGGACCGTTTAGGCAATGTTTAGACAGAACTAGGTCGTAATATTTGACATCTGGTCTTCCTAAATAATACAAAAAAAATATTTTTTTTAAAATTAAAATGAAGCGTAGTTGCTTTCTAACAGCCGCCTTCAGTAGCCTACGACGGCAAGGGGAGAGTAGTGCACCCGTTGCGGAAGTGCATCTCCCTCGCTGGGGGACTATATATTAAAAAAATCATGTGCTCCCGGGAAAGAGGAGATTCCAAACTCTCAGTCGAATGTAATATTTTGTAATTCCATCACTAAATTTAAAAAAAAGTTACAACTGAGGAGGCAAAACTTATTGCTAACCCCTCGTATTATTCGGTTCGTGCGTCCTGCTGTTGTATACACTAAACCTCCGAAATTTCCGCGGAGAAACCAAATTGAGTTGCAGGGTTGGGTAGCCAGAACCCTCTAGCCGTTCGGGATTTGGTTTGCGAGACAGTGTCCCACAATTGCTTAAGAAATAAAAACAAAACCAAGGTTCGTTCAGTGTCGCGTGTCGCTTGCTGTCCTTTCGTCCGCCGCACCCGAGAGCACTAATGATGATCGCCCGCCGCGGGTTTCAAGAATACCTCGTGCCACTTACCCACCAGACAATGAAATTACTTCTATTTTCCTCTCGATTTCTTTTTGCTCCTTCTTTCTTTAGACGGAGAGAAAATGGCTGTGACTCACTGCACAATCGTTTCTCTATAATCTGCCTTACCCTTCGGAACTTATAACAGCTAGCTGTTGTTTCGCACTGAGGTATATACTTTCGCCAAAAGTGTTCAACTTAATTATCTGAACAATGTAGGGGGAGAGCACATTGGTCGCAATGAGACGTTACCGAAAGAATAAGCATGTGTCGTTTCGTCCGTCCTTAGGTTGCTTATACTTTCATTAACTCTCAAAAGGCTGCAACTACACTATCTCTTTTCCGCGTCTGCTTTTTTTTTTTGTTACACGTTTTATTTTGTGTTCACTTCTACCGCTAAAATTTACGAAGTTTCCCAGCAGTCTGGTAAATCTGTTCACTGTCCCTCTCCCTAATCTACAGTGACGACGGAGGTGAGTGTTGTCTGACTTGTAGTAGATTCCGCTAATTTTGGTCCAATCCGCGCTACCACCACCATCAGCCTAGTCTGGCAACACTGCAACCGAAACAATCCACACTTCGAAGTGTGTATGAAAGCAGACACGTGCTCTCTCGTAGCCTTCCATCTGGTCCAAGCCAAGGTAAGCGTAAACCGAAGCGTGGTTCTTCTCTAAGCCGGAGCAGGCGTGAGGTACGTCGAATGCCACGCATGAGTGTGCCGCGCATAGCAGGCGTGTTCGAAGTGTGAGGCTCGCTCTTGAAGCTTCTTTGGTTTCGCTTGCACACACTGAGTATGGCGGACAAGTGTCCTGTCAAGGGACCGTTAGCTGTTTTTAAGATCATCCATGGGCATGCTTGCCTGAAGTATTGCATTCTCGAACGTCAGGCCTTGTGGACGCCGTTGCTGCACAGCGCTGCAAACACCTTTCCAACGACTATGCGCGCGCAGTTGACGACGTGTCGTTGATGCAAAGTGCAAAGAACGTTCCGCTGAAACGTTTTCGAGGAGAATCGCCACTATCCCGACCGTCCTACGAAAAAACACAATTTTTCAAACTTGGCCAACATCGGGAAGCGAAGATCTTCGGCAAATTTTTCTTGACTTTGCCACCATCGCAGCTGGTCCCAATAAGTTCGCTGACACACGCACACAAACACACACACACACACACACGCACACACACACACGCACACACACATGCACATATATATATATATATATATATATATATATATATATATATATATATATTATTAATTCAATCGTTAGCTGACGAGAGTCTCCCTTCTGCGGCTTGTCAGCGGGAAACACATGTAGTTGCTGCAGCGGGTGTTCGCCCTGCAAAACTCCAGCGTGCGTCGTCGTTGAGAGACAGGTGTTTGCATACAGCGCCCGCGGCGTGCGCGGAAGGGTACCAATGGTACCGTACAGATATACAGTGATGTCTCGTTAATACACATCCCGTTAATATGGACACCGTGCTGCAGAGATACTATGTTTGGCGACGGGTCAATACATGCATTTTTGTTTCGTTACTATGGGCGACTCACATTATGGACAATCTCTTTGGGGGTGAGGGGGGGGGGGGAAGTGGAGCATGGTGGTGTTCATACTAATCAGACGAGTGATATATATATATATATATATATATATAACGGATCACGTGAACACTCTGCGACCGTCCGTGCCCAGGTATCAGACAATGAAACAGCACACCCTGTTGTAACTTGAATGGTATAGTACTATGTTTGTCATGTTATAGAACCTCAACAAAGTAATAAACTGGGCCAGTTGGTAATAATTGAACATGGTTGACGAAAATCAGCTTTAAAAAATGGGGACGAAGGAAGGAACAAACACGACAGTACGGAGCTGAACTCGGAACTATATTTATCACTTTAAACGAAAAAAAGAAGAAAAATGAAAAGAAAAAAATGTATATAAATTTGTAAAGTAGTAAAATGTGTAAAGTGGTAAACTTTCTTTTTCTTCTTTTTTTCGTTTCAAGTAATACATTGAGTTGCGAGTTGAGCGCCGACCTGTCGTGTCTGTTCGTTCCTTCGTCCCCGTTTTTCGAAGCTTATTTTCATTAACCACGTTTAATTATAGAACCTCCTTCGTCAATAAAAACTAAGACTAACCTAATGCCGTCTCGCATATGACGACAACTGTTTCTCTCTCTCTCTCTCTCTCTTACTTTACTATATATATATATATATATATCATTAGCAGCGATAAAATCATGGGCCTTCTAGCTTCTGCAATTGAGAAAATTTCTTCGGAGTTTCGGCTGTTGCCTACGTCCGGCGGTAAATCTGGAGGAAAAGAATGTAATCGTTCTTATCATCGTTTTGTTTGCTTTCGACGTTGCCATCTTTTTTTTCCCTCGGTTACGAAGTGACTCACGACGAGTGTAGCTTTATGCCACATCTAGAGCCACTGCTCTCTTAATGGATCCCGGTCGGTTCCCCCCCGCCATTTTTTCCTTTTTCTTCTAAGAATTCTCCGTTCTAGCGTGCAACGTCCATAGCGTGAGTGTAACGTCGCCATCAACAGGTAATTGGACTTAATAAACTACCGAATAAAAAAACGTTACAGGAACATAACCGGTTAACGACTCGTTGCTGTCACGATATGCGGCTAATTTTCGAGAAGGACGCACGGGTTTGTCGTTTGGCGAAATACTCGCCGCAGTGCGCAGTTTCTCCTTACGATGGCTCGCAGCGAACGCTGCAGAACCATCTAAACCAATTCCAACGCAGCGAACGTATGTCACTGTGTCTCCTCCGGGTGGTCACGTGATACTCAGGCGGCATTGGATTGGTTCCGATGACCCCTATAGCTTCCGCTACGGTCCGTCGTAAATGGTAAAACTGAGTAGAGAAAAAAAAATGGAATAAATATCAGGAGACAATATGATCTCTTTGTGGCTACATAGATTATAACTATGGGACGTTGATTACGCACTCGGGTGGCTCGTAAACAATGGCGACGGGTCGCGTTTCCTTCCCAACTTTGCCGGTATATGCAATCAGCATTATTCCAAAGACTGAGGGTATTCCGGACTTTTTATCCATGTTGCAGACTTTTTTGTTGTTGTTGTTTTGTTTTAACTTGCGTTTGTTTTTGTGGTCTCGGAACAATGTCGAATTGTATGGAAAGGCAGGAAGAATATATTATATACTTATTCGAAAAACGTTCGTTTCAAAGCAAAACATTTTTTTTTCCACATGAACGGCGTTAATTAGTGTTGATTGATGTGGTGTGGGTATTCACACGGGGAGGAATCCGCGGTGGGACGTACGTGACATCGACAGCGGGCGCAATTTTCTCCTCAGCTTCGTCGTCCTCTCTGACGAGGAGCCGAAGGGAGGGATGTTAGCGTTTGATGCGCAATGCAGCGATTTCCACTTTTGACACCACCGCAGACGAATTTAGCGAGCTCTTTATTTGACACCAAACGGTTGAACGACAAAGTATTATTCAAAACCAACTGATCCGCCGCCAAACCAGGATGGTTTGTACCGCCTTAGCATCATGTCCTCCCCCCGCCGCGTAGGACGCCGTATCGCCGCATCGCGAAAATCCTGAATGTTTTTGGTCGCTTGATGCGAGCCGCCGGGGAGGAATCCCTCGTGATTTCAATTCCCTGGTGTGAATACCGCTCGAAAGGAATAGTAGGCGAACATTCGATGATCGCTTCTCGCAAACATGACGAACACAACTCATTGGCGATGCCGACACCCGGTGGCCTTTAGCGCTTGTTGACAAATACGCGCTTTTTGTGGACATTTGCGTAAAACAAGAGCGTCGTGAAAGGTTTGCGGCTGAAGTTGTACACCGCGCAATGTCCGCGAAACCAGTCTGTTCCTCGTTGTTTCTGTGGAGCTCGTTTCTAAATTCCGCTGAGGCGATACGATGCTTCCAAGCGATCGTTTTACGTTTAATTGGACCAGTGCAGAATTGTCGGCGGACAGTTTTAAAGCGCAGTTTTAGGCGCCTGTTTCGGGCTTGAGCGGCGTCGCTGTCGCCGTCGGCGTAACCGCTCCAAGGTCACGTGACCCCCAGGCGTCACGTGATGATGATGACGATGTGGATGCCGATGACGTCATCAGTGACGTCACCGATGACGTCATTGGCATACGCATCGTCATCATCACTGATGACGTCATCAGTGCTCACCGAGACCACGCATCCGCATCGGCATCGTCATCATCATTGATGACGTCATCAGTGACGTCAGTGACCTTCTGAGGCCATGTGACCCCTTCCCCGAGGTCACTTGGCCCCCACCGTACCCTCCTCCTCCTCCTCAAGAGCCTGCGCTCTAATCCGGCGTTACAGGGAGTTGTAAACGGCTTTTACCTTTTGTGTATCACCAATGTGTCCGTCTTTTGTATTGAGCAGTTCGACCGCGCGGCTCGTGTTGACGTAAACACAATTTTCCCTTGTACCGCCTTCATGCTTATTAGCAGAACAAAGCACTAGATTTACGCAGACCATGTTTCACATGTTTCAGCTCGAGTGAGGGGAGAGCATATTTGTTTTACATAGACCCCTTTCGAAAGCCACGTGCCGATTGAAAACCGTTCGGATCCACTGCACAATGGCGAAACAACCGGACACCGCGGAACGTGCAAGTCGGGCGAGTGGCT
>JAZHYW010034549.1:0-23371 GCA_037355805.1 Ixodes ricinus | reverse complement strand
GCATAATTTGTTATTAGTAACCATTGTGAATGGAACTTTCTTTGACTAGAGCCTTAAATTTCAAAAATAACACTTTGTGTTGCTTTGGCGCCCTACCTATTCTAATTACAAAAAGTAATAACTAATATGCTTCATGATCAAAGTGGAACCCTCAGTCATTATCGAAGATAAACTCATTTAGCGATGCAATCACTTTATTTTTCATTTTCAGGTGATGTGCTAACAGATGGTTGCATCTGCTCCAAAAGGATCAGTGACTGCTTCAAACCAATGTTTTGCCTGCTACATAACCTGATATAAAAAGTCGAATGCCGCTTCTATCACTGGGTTTTGTTATATTTATCTCATGTTCATGTATCTAACCAGCCTGAAATAAGTAGTCACGTGTGAATCGTGGATTTCGAGTTCGAAGCTTATAGTGGTTTTGGCCGAATATTGTCGAATCAAATATCGAATAGTTTCTCCAATCCTTTCACTACTGTTGGACCATGCACTCTAAAAAAAAGAAAAGGGTATGAGCATACATTCTTTTATCCCATATAATGCACCTCAAAACTTCAGTTCGACGTAGAGTGCACTGTAATCGAACAGACGGCTCCAAATTTTACGAGGGCTTGATAACGGTGCGATATAACTTATGAAATAGCTAAAGTACGTATCAAAGACCACAGAAAGAAAACACTAAGGTTTTGCAGTAGGGCCAAGAAAACCCGATTATTTTGTTTGTAGTCAGTTACACTACGTACATTAGCTACTTTAATAAGTTGTACCACACGGCTATCAAGGCTCTCGTAAAATTAAGTACCGTCAGATCGACGTCAGTGCTGCTGTACGTCGAACTGAAGATTTGGGGTGTCTTATATGGGACAAAGCGTGTTTCTCTGAGAGTGTGCTTAAACGAAAACTCCAGGTGAACTCGCGGAAGCCGTTCTCAAGCTTCCACTTGTTCATTTATAAGCTAATTTTAATCTAACTATATTAATGGACTGTGACCTCAGAAAGGTTGATGTCTTTGGATGGCAAGTGAACGACGGATTTCACATAAAATTGAACCTACAAAGATACAGAACTATACCTAATTGAGTGGATTTAAAAATCTTGCTATATGTAAATAATATTTCTTCAGCCTACAAATTTAAAAACAAAACAAACAAAAAAGAAAGTCACGATGATTGCGGCGGGTTTTCCCGTTGAGTGCGCTTCTTATCCGAGCACTGTTGGACCAATACGGAGCTCCTCCGCAGTGCGCGCGTGCCCGGTAAGAAGCACCGCTTATTGAGGTCCGCTAACTTTCCGCGATCTACACTTCTGAGAAATACCAAGCGATTTCAGTTCATCTCGACAGCGAATCATCGAGTAGTAGTATTATTCGAACATACGTCTGTCGAACATATCGACTATTGACCGCATAACCCAAGAAATAAGAACGAGCCTTATTGGTGCCCGAAATACAGCTCGTCGTTCGGCCGTCCTTGACAGGGTCCTCTCATGATGGAGTTGAGATCAAGTGTTGCCGCTCGCTCACTATTTACGTGCAGCACCATCACCTGAGTCAGTCGCTTTTGTGACACGGCAGCTCCGAGGTAATTCTTGATACGCCGGTGTCTGCTGAAACTTCGTTCAGCCGATGCCGCTGCAAAGCTAATTGTTGTGTGTATGTTTCACAGCCGGAAGTTAGTCTGCCTCAGTGGGCGTCTGTGTGTCTCAGCCGTAGATGAGCAATTGTAGCCAGTGCGGTACAACCGCTAACTGGGGCCTTTAACGTCCACCACGCAGTAGTGATACACGACACCGATGCCGCTGGCGCTGTCATTATAAGTGCTGCAAGGCGCATCACCTCAGTGATCATCTTCTTGACCTGGGACTTGTCTGCTTAGAGCACGGCACAACTCGGGTGCAGAGCCGATCGGACCGCTTGACAGCGAGTGATCCATGTTCAGCTGATCTTCACTTCGTAAAAATACCACAGCATCTCAGTTCATCTCGAAGCGAATATCGAGTAGTGTATTATTCGAACATACTATTCGGAAGTATCGACTATTCGCATAACCCTGGAAATAAGAATGAGCCTTGCCGGTGCCCGACAACAGCTCGCTGCGTTCCGGCCGTCCTGGACACTGGACCCTCTCATGTGATGGAGTTGCCAGACAAGTGTTTCGCGCTCGCTCACTATTTACGCTGCAGCACCATCACCTCGAGTCAGTCCGCCTCTTGTCGACACGGTAGTTCCGGAGGTATTCCTGATACGCCGGTGTCTCGCTGAAACTTCGATCAGCCGAGGCCGCTGCACAGCAAATTGTTAGTGTGTATCGCTTTCACAGCCGGGAGTTAGTCACGCTTCGAAACTTGGGAATTCAGTATTTGTGAATTAAAAAAACAATTTCCAAATGCTGAATTTGAAGTTCCCGCGCGGTCCCCGGCAGTGCAGTCAGTCAAATTTGCGGTCTCCTGCGACTCGACTTTCTCTCGGACCTCCGCTGACCCGATGCGAGGAGGAGGCGAGCTGGCGGGATAGAAGGGAGCCGGCGCGGGAAAAACCGGTTTCTTCGCCGACACGCCGGTCTGCTCGAGCGCCGCCAAAGAGAGGACACAAATCTAGGAAGGGACATCTCACCGAACTCTGATTTTTGGTATTTCAAAAAGAAGGGCCGTAGTGCGTTCGCAATTGCGTTAAAAAACATGTTTTACGATTGCCATTATTAAATGTTATAGAAATGTCGCCTACAAAGCTTCTAAATTTCCTGATTTTTGACGTCATCGATCATAAGAAGCAAGGAGGTAGCGGCGGGAGATTTAAACGCCAAAAATAAAAAGGCGCGCGCGCGCGCGGAAAATTTTTTTCGCGATGCGGTTTTTTTTTGCGTGTTTATGACTACAACTTGCGTCGTTTTAGACAATAAAAAATATACGACCTTTGGGGTGTCAGTGTTTGAACTCTCTTGAGGTGACCGTATCGCGTGGTCTTGTTTGAAATGGCCTTTAGCTTATGCTTCTTTGCTACCCCCCCCCCCCCATCCCCGGTACGTCTCGTACACTTGGAAACCGCTCTCCTTTCTTTACCTTATCAAGCGTGCTTCAAGGACCTCCGACGCCCTTGGTGCTCCTTCCCCAGAAGTATCTGGCTTCTCCAGCGATGTTGCAAGTGAAGCAGGCCCTTATACAGGCGCTAGATGTCCGCGTTTTAACGAGCGCTCTCGCGACTTCATTTTCATGCAGTGCCGAGTTGCATTACTTCGTCAACGGGGCGATCAGAAACCGAAACCAGGCCACTCTTCTTTGTGGCCAACCAGGTCCCATGATGCAACGCGCGCAGTTTTGCGTGCAGGGAATTTGCAAGTAGTTTAAACTTCTGATTTCATTGAACCCTGACGCAGCATTTGTGTAGAACCGTGCCCCGCGTTGTCCTCCTTAGGGCGGCGCCGAAAATTCAGAATTACGACCCTACCTTCTTATCTACTAGCTGATATCGTAGCTCGACCTCTGCTTAGGGTGTTCCCAACTCCAGAGAGCCTAGATTGAAGAGAGGGTCCATCTCAAACCAGAGGGTGCGTTTGCAGTTTTAATGGCGGACGCTTCCTGCGGAGATTGGGCGCAAGTGCGCATGCGCTGCGTTGTTGGATGACGAGGATGGAAAGCAGGCGGAAAGGCGGAGGCGTTTGCAGACGATCAACGCTTTCGGCTCCTCGTCGCAGCTCGCATTGCAAACGCGGCCAATAAACCACGTGACCCATATCGAGCAGTTTGGCACACTCTGTACTACAGGCTCTCTAGCAACTCCAGGGATGCGACGCCACCCAGCGGAAAAGATCTGAATGAAAGAAGCGTGGAGCCAACGCCTATGCACGCACTACGTGTGCTCAGCGTATGCAGCGTAAACTGGCGCGGCCTGGCGTCCGAGATGGGAAACGGAAGAGAGGGGATGAAATGAACGCCGTTGGTGTTGCGAATCCACTCCGACTATGTGGCCCTTGTGCACCGCCGCCACCGGAGCAAGGCCGATATTGCGTCCACCCACGCGCTCTCGCTCGCTATGCCAACAATGCATGCGGGGGATCGGTCAAACGGAGCGCGTGGTTGCCCAACTTCCTCCGCGGATTCCCGAGGTCTCTGCGGTGCACCTCTGCGATGACTACACTCGGATCGGGAAGGTTACGTCGTGCGACGCACAATGCCAAGTTTACGGATCACCGGATGCAGCTAGTCATTTTAGAAATAAACTCACGACTACAGCTCTTACAAAGAAAAGTGTGTTATCGTAAAGACACCCGTCCTACGCACTAGAAAAAGAACAAAAAAAAACGCCTTTTTGTTTATTTTTTTTTTTTGCAAAGCACGTGGGGGGCGTGCAGCCAATGGTGAGGCGCAGAAATCGGTTTGATTGGAGAACGCCATCACGGACAAGTGAAACGGTCCTGATTAGAGAGTTTTAGTAGATCGTTCTGATGGCGGAGTATCGGGTATCGTTATCGGAGTCATCGGTGCGATCTACTAAAACTCTCTGATGTTTTTGCGCAGATTGCGTTTTCAATCCAGGCCGTCTTTTGGTTCTTTTCATTCCCTTGGTGTGCTTCGTAGAAAGACTGGCCCAATGCGTCATGTGCGGGACCGGGAGATACGCGGGTATTTCTGAAGTCTGCCTCTACCCGTGCACTCCTTTTTTTTTTTTTTCACAGTGTTTTTTTTGTATATTCTATGGTGTTGTTGTTGCGGTGTACATAGAATTTGGTGTTAATGTCGTCTTCATTTGACTTTTTTTTTGAGCGTTGTGGATCACATTTGATTAGGTGAAACATCAGTGATGATTAAAGTAAAAAAGATAAAAGACCTAAGAGTTTAAACTTAACACAGGAAATGACGGTGATTAATGGATATGTAGGGTAAATCCTCTTGGGTGTCAGTGCTCTCTAAACAAAATTCCACCTTTACGTAGGGGCCAAAAATGAAAGTATTTTTGATCTAATAAGAATGATATACGAACCGAAGGTACTGGAACAATACTCCTTTATAAAATTATACGGCTAAAACCTAAGGTATGGCTTTAGGATACTCTCCAGAACACACCAGAATCATGTCAGAAATGTTACTTCGTTCATCGTAAGTTTTGCACCGATGCGAAAAGCAATAACTATGAACCAAAAGTTTTAACAACAAAAAAAGGGGGGGGAAGGTAAAGGACCGTCTTATTATGAATACAACAACCAAACATGCTGTGAACCACATACTTCTATTGCTCAGTTGCGGCATTTCAACTTACATTAATTGCATTTTGCGGTAGGCGCTGGTTTTAGTTCGACCGATTGAGGTTTTCTAAGGTTGTGATGAGGGTGGTGCACGAAAACACCCGATGTCAAAAGCCCCGTGTCAAATGCCCCGCGTTCACAAGCCCCAGTTTCAGAAGACCATTGCACGAATCCCCCGTGTCAAGTGGTCTGGTCCTCAATTGCGGGTCCATATCACTTGAGCGAATGACGTTTTAGCAAAGAGCGGTCATTTGAGCGAGTCGACGTTTTAGCCAATAACTGTAACGCGTGCTTACCCCCCCCCCCTCCCCTGCGTTATCGCCGCCTCGCGGCGACTGTCTACGGCGGCTCGTTACAAAAATATTAACGCACCTGGTTCACCCGCAAACGCTGCTTCGCGGCGGCCGACCATTCGCTAAAGTGTCTTTCGTTGAAAAGTCGGCGTTCGCTAAAACGTCGTTGACAACTGAGTGCGACCCCGGGACTCAAGGAAGGAATAACTGGATAAAGCTTCCCGTTCTTCAGGCCTGCGCTAAACCCATCATCGTCTTCCGACGTTAGAAGTGAAAAGAAGCAGAACATATCAGTCACTGGCAGAACATTTGAAGTTGCGGCTTCTATCAATAAGCATTAAACCAAAGGTTTCGTCGACTCTGAAGCACGCGCGGATTCACGGATCCGACGAAGTGGGTTTTGTCAGAACTGTTAACCCGCAGCTCATGGCCCCTTATCACAGCACAAAACACCGATTCCATTCCTCTTGCGTCGTACTAAAAAAAAAAAATGTCTATTTAGTTAGATAAAGTTTGTAATTCTGCGTCTGAGCTTCCTCCGCGACTGCGGAGTGCAGAGCTGGTGATGCAGATTTGTGCAATTGGCCAATTGTACGTCATTCCAAGTTTTTCGGCAGTTCAAGATAGATCCTATCCAGTGACTTTAGTTCAAGATAACCTTATTTTGTTTTTTCCTTCACTTAAAACAGCCTTTCTAGGCCCTTAACAGATTAGGTTAAGACATGGAACAATGCTGGTTGAAGCGCTAAGAGGGTAAGACTGGGACACTGATGACGGGGCTTTTGGAACATGTGGAATACGAGACGGGGTAATTGAACGCGGGACTTTTGAAACGTGGGGCTAATGACGCGGGGCTTTTGCGACAGGAATTCTGCACGCGGGGCAATCGTGCTACACCCGTGATGAGAATCTAGTATTTTTTTTTTTTCAGATTCGGTTTGGAAGCAGATTTTTCTTTTCAAAAATGATCGCCTTTTGAATAAACAACAGTTGAAGTGCACAATGCAGTATGCTATTTCTTTTGTACATAAAACCCAAGGTGCCTGTGAGCATGGGCGTTAACAGTTTTAGAAGAGGACACGTGTGAGGATTGACCGTTCCCGAAATTCAGTCTTGGCCACTTTGATCACTATCATCTTCTTAGTGCGTGGCGTCCGTTCCATACTAATGGCGGCTGTCTCCTGGCTTATGCAGGAAAAAGTTGAAGTTGTCCTCAAGCGGAGGATACGAGTTCTGTATACATATAAAACGTTGGTATAACGCGACGCACAAACTAGATACAAGTAATGTATCAGCGCTTATTTCGGACTCTGGTCCAATCAATCTCTTGGCACAAAGTTGGCTCAAAGCCCCTCGATGTCCGGAATTGTATCGAGGTGTTTATGGGTCGACGCTTCGTGCTGCCCAGTTCTTTCGTTCACACCGTCGTAACTGACACAAATCGAGAAAGACAACTGCAAGCATGACTGGTGCCCCATGAGTGCAAGCAAGTGCAGCTTGCGCGTGAAAATATATTTGGCAAGCTTGAAACTGCACAGGCTTGTCCGAACGATCAGAGGCATGACGGCGGCCAGTGGTCTTGCTGGCAGTCGTCTATACACGGTTGCAAACAACACTGATCTCTATTGTTGTAGGCTGGATCGCGGACCGCGGTTTCGGCAGCTGGGGCGAAGTGTCGCCACCGACGGCCATTGATTGACACCACCAAATAGATGGGACTCTATGGGAGAAACGAGAAAAAGTGCTGTTTCCCCCGTTTCTAAGCCGTTGTCGGCACTAAAACTTTTTGGCTGCTTTTCGATAAGCCCGTCAAATAGCTTGCGTACAAACATTAAAACTGACAGCCCTCGCAGTTCTTATAAATAAATATTTTGCGGTCGAGAGTGACTCCGCTGGGCGGAAAACGTAGTGCAGCTCAATGAAGCGAGAGTTACCTAGATTTACCGCGGAGTCGGTGGCGGTTTCGTTGAGTTGGGTTTAGCAGACGACAAGCTCGAAGGGTTTGCTACGCGGAATTCGCTCACTCCCGGAACGCCGCTGTCGAGATGGAACTTTTTTGTCATTCATCAACTTCTGGGCTTCCCCGAGGACGGTCTCACTGATGGCAAGTTCCTTTGTTTACTCCACTACGAGAGCAAGCTTGCCGCCTAAGCCGTAGGTGCTCCGGTACGTTTGATTTTTTTTAATCGGCGTTCAAACGTTTGACAAACACCGATTCGATCTCCAAACTCCCCACATAAGGATCGCAGCACACCATAAAATACTCGTCTCCAAGCATAGCGTATACATGCTTCAATATTCTTACTTTTCTGCGTCTCTCCCATAGACCTGTGTGTATTGCCTGGTGTCAAGCCGTTGGTCAAGTAATGGCCGCCGGTGGCGACACCGACGGGCTCCCGATCAGCGATCCTGCCGTACTACAATAGAGAAGTGGCAAACAAGGCAATTGGCCGCCGTCATGTTCTTGCTCGTGTGAGCAAGCACGATTGGCTTCTTGGTTCAATAATTTCATAATTCATTTCATTTATTTTCTGCTCGAAAGAGAGAGAGAGAGAGAGTACAGCAGAGAGGCCGAAGGCCCGTATCAGGTAACTTGCAAACACTTAAATTAAAAAAAAGAAACTAAAAGTAAAAACCTTTTTTTTTTTTTTTTTGGGGGGGCATTTTATAAATGTGTTTTTTTTTTTTCTGGAAGCTCCGCGAAGAAATTGCCGAGATTAGGAGTTTCACTGGGGCATGCTTTTTGGAATTCTTCTCACCCGAATGAAAATTGGGGCTACGAGCAAGAACCCGGACCGTCGCCGCACGACGTCGAGGTCAGCTTGTCGCGTATTCAATGGGAAAACGCGCGCTGCGTAGAATGTACAGCCCAAAATCTCGGGCTACGATCTGGGCGCGCGCTGCTCGTGCGGTTCGTGCCGTAAACGGCGGCCTTGTCCCCGTCTGTCTATCGCCCTGTATACGGCCGGTTTACCATTTCTTCCCCTTAGTTCTATCGGATGGGGCCAGCTGACATCCGATTGAACCTTGTTAGCAACGCCTATAGGGTTTATGCGCTGGACGCCATATTTGAGGGCGCTGTTTAGAGCGCATGCTCGGAACGAGCTCATATTAATAGGCCACTAAGACCGGCAAGTTTGATGGAATGCACGTTGCAAAAGAGCTGCGGAAGCTCGTCGTCAGCACGTGCTCAACAGTGGCGCACACAGCTATGGCCGCCAGCGAATACTCCCTATAGCGCTACTTGTTCTACGTGACGTAGCGGAGGCCACGTCTACGACGCTCTTATCGGATAATGCCTCACACTCACTGGCTTTCGAGATATATCGATATGCTCTGTACACGGCCCGGCGTTTTCTTTTATGTTGTTAGTGACGGGTTCTTGATTGAAGAAGGGACAACGTGTGAGATGACAGTATAATTCGTGGATACACGGGCGAGCCTTATACGATGAATATGGCGCGTTTCATTGACGGCTCGCGATTGGTCAAGACGCTCTTTTGCATATACTTCTTTATTTACATATCCCAGGCAACCGCGTCCAAGATTTATTTGCACTATGGGCTCTGTTACACGAGGGTGCGTGCTTCTGGCGATATAAAGGCTATTTTTAAACACCCTCTTTCAATGACGAGGCGAGAGCGTGTGCGTTTCGACCTCGAAGTGAAGTCTGCAATGAGACAGTGAGGCCGTGTTCCAAAATTTACTCGATCTCATTCTAGGGTAAAAGACCTGAGGCCAGATTCATAAAAACCTCTTACCTACGACAACTTAGCTACGACGTTCGTAAACTTACGATCATCGTAAGATGAGGCGCAAACGGTATTCACAAACGCGTTCTTAAGTGAGAGGAGGAAAGTTACGACCTTTACGGAGAAACAACGACTTCCGGTGTTGTTGCTATGGCGACGGCGTCTTCGGCAACACGAACAACCAATCGGAGAGCTCGGCATAGTTCGGAGCACGTGGATGTTTAATAACAAACACAGGCTAACTACTCGTTGATAGTCAGCCATATGTATGTCCTGTCCTGTCTGTGTGTAAACGTTTAGTGTTCAAGCTGTTTCTCATAAACACAGGCGGCCTTTTCATCACCGCTTGACTGGGGTTCGTGTCCGTGCAGTGGATATATCGACGCTAACACGATTTAAACGCTTCATTGACTGCTACGAAGTCAACATACCTGTCATTGTTGGTAAAAGCGCCGTGCCAGTCGTTTGCAAAGCGACATAGATAGAAACCAATAGCTGCGGCGTTTTCGCGGCCTCGGAAATGCAGGAGCAGGCCGACGTTAAAAAAGATACGTTTGAACTTCGAGAGTGTCAGCAAGAGCCACGCAAATACCGTTTTATACTCGGAGCGGACGCGAGCGTTCGATCGAAGTGCTGAATTCGCTCTGTTAGCCCGCGTCTTGGCAAGCGCTTCGGGACCGATCTTTTACGATTGCAACTCGATACTGACATGACACTCGGCAAAAAAAGTATGACCATCATCGCGTAGCTACCACGGACTGTTATAGCTCGACAGTGACGTAGCGCCGTGTCAAAATAAAAATGGCATACTAATAGCAAAGTGTACATACCGTGTTGCGAAGGTAATTCATACGGCGTTTATTGAGCTCTATATCACAAAACAAGAAGATAGAATCAATGAGAGTCCCTTTTCGACGACAGCGTTCGTCACCGCTGCCTCGGAAAACAAGGAGATCGAGATGACGATGGGAAGAGATTGACCTCTGAAATTTGGTTTAGCGATCAAACTATTCATACGGGAAAGGTCCAAAAGGGTTACGCGGGCATATTCCATTCAGCAAGCCTGCCGGTCGTGGGCAGACGGTCTTGGCCAAGGACCGTCGGAGAAATGCTGCGCCCGAACAGGTCGGAGCGGTCGGAGTACCTGCATGGGCCCTATTCTGCCGAGCTCGCTTGGTCGGTGGGATCGTTGCCTTTGTTGCTTTTCCCGGGTGTCTGTGGATCCAGCGTTGATGTTCGTCGTGGTCGGCTTCAAGTACTTCTTCCATTTTTCTTGCTGCTTGAAGTCGGGACGCGCGAGAAGAGCATGTAGAAAAATAAATGTCCTCTGGTCGTCGCGACCAAGTAACTGTCGATGCTGTCGGCCATGTTGATTTGATCGTAAAAGTGCGTAAGACAGCTTCGGAGCTGTCGTAGGATTTTGTCGTAACTCGCGCAAAAGTTACGACAATTTCGTTTCGAGAATACGGATTTTCTCTCAAATATGTCGTACGCACTTTTTTCGTCGTAAGTTCGCTTTGAGAATCCGGCCTCTGTACTTTGGCGTTCTAAAACCCACCCGCGTCCAGCGTTGCTTTGTCTTGTCACGTGGCACGATCCGCCGGAGTAACTCGGATCCATTCGCGAGTAAGATTTAGAACACAGCCCGAGTGACACTGACCGTGACGTGAGTACGAGAAACGTCGCGCTCAGCCTCGCATCGCGGCTCTGAAATTTCAGGTGCAAACGTGATTTCCGGTCTCCTCACTGGTGGATCGCAGCGGTTGGTTATCCGAGAGCTCTGCGGGAAGGGACGCCCGTCAAAGATGGCGTACGGATTCAAGCGTCCGACATGCGAAACTATCCAGTGGTTGTTGTCGTCTGCATAAAGATCATATGCTGCAGTCTCCCTGCTCGTACATCGTACAAAGACACTGTGTTCGCTGCAGACATGACGACAGAATTGTCGGCGGACACGCATCAAGCGTGTTTGAAGCGTGTTTTGCGGCATGTACATGCGTATGCGTCAAACATGTCTGTATACCAGACAGTTTTTGTAGGACCAATGGTACTAGACTTTCATACAAGTAAGAAACATGCCTCAGACAGTTTCTACAGACAGTGCTTTTGTAGGATGCGTTAGCAGTGTCACCCGGCTTTAGTCGCGTTTTAGGCCAAGTATGCAGAGAGCAAAGTCGTCTGCTCTTTTTTTTTTTTTTTGGGGGGGGGGTTGTGGTGACGTTAGAAAGACGCCGAGCTCTGATTGGCTCTGAATGAAGGATAGTGGGTAGACCTCAAGTGCAAGCCTGCTTTCAGGTCTACCACTATCCTTTCAATCAAAGCCAATCAGAACTCGGTGTCGTTCTGACGTCACTGCGACTCCTGTGTAAGAAGCTGACGACTTGCTCTCCGCGTGACGGACCTGCCGGTTCAGGACTGAAAGCGGCGTACTTTGAGAACGTGAATTTATTCGAAACGTGCTACGAGGAGGAGAATGTTGCAATCGAGCTACGCGTGTGGAATGAAGTAGTGGTGCTGTCGTCGATTTGTATGTAGAGTCATGTTAGATCATTGTTCTGACAGATCGTTTTGGTTATGAAAACGCGGCTTTGCGCAATCATTGCGGAACCCACACAATTGAACGTTTTAGACGAGCAAGGTGTTCGCAATGAGCTTGTAAACAGAAAGCCGTTGTACCATATATATATATATATATATATATATATATATATATATATTATATTTTTTTTTTTATAACTTGTTGATTCATGTTGATTTCTTTTTTTTCTTGTTACTCTTTTTGCTCGTCAAGCTGACAAATGTATGAGCAGCAGCCCTGTCAAGCTGCAATAAGGCTGCCTTTTGTCCTGTCCCATTTACCGCCATTTTGTCCTCTGGGTGTAAGATGAAGTCTAATTGAATTGAAATGACTATACTCGCGGTCAACTTTCTGTGGCAATCCGAAGAGGAGGAAAGCGCGTGTATGGCGGTTGGTGCACCCTCTCCCCTAGCATTGACTGCATTGTCACAGAAAGCTGACCGTGTTCGAAAAGCGTAAAAAAGGAAAAAAAGCTCAATAAACAGTGGTAGAACGCCGCCTTGTGCGCCGTCCTGCGCTCTTTTCCGAGCTGTTGTGGAGCGGACGACTGTTTGCGAAGCAGATCTGGAAGATGGCGTCGCTGTCGCTTCTGTACGTAACCGAGCGTCCGTATCAAGCGCCTCGGCGATCAATCACTCCAGTTCGCCGTGCGTTCACAGTAGCCACAGCTTCGCTGCATGTTTGTAAACAGAGTACCGGACGTTTCTGCCAGGCTGAATACGTGGAAACTCTGAAGCTGCACAATTGAATAGACTCGGCGAGAAGTCGGGGTTCTGACTCGTCCACGCCTCGCACTTATAAAAGCTTCGCTATCCGAGTGTTGACGGGTGCGTGGCGTCACCTCACCGCCCTTCTCCTTTGTAATTAGCGAGGCAAACAGTCCGCTCCTCCGACGAGGCTTGAAAATAGTGCGTCCGAGGTGGAATGGTTAGCCGTTGGCAACAAGCGTGATAGCGTTTTTCGCATGCCCTCCACCAACGTGGAATTTTTGTTGGGCAGTAAAGGATATGATATACTATTATATTATTCCGAGGCGATCACGTGATCGCCACATTAGCGTACCCTCCTCCATTTTGTTTTGCCCGCCGCTCGACCAAACGCTTTGCATTTGACTCGACGCTGTTGTATTTCCCTTTCTGTCTATCTAAACCACTTTCTCTGGCGCGTCGGCCCGTTCGGCCTCTCGTTGAAGCATCCTTTCCCATAGGAAGTGAATCTATCTGCCACCCGATTAGGAAGCGGTGATTGGTTCAAATCGACCCCCCTTCCACCCCCCCCCGGGCTCGAAAGACAGCAGCGAGACATTTCTGTATGTGTATGGTGTGCGTACATCGTTGGAGGACTCCCTGCTGATAATTCTGAAAGGTACGAGAACCGGTTTGTCGACTGTCGCGGATAGCGATTTGGAATAAAGTACGATTCGCTGTGTTTTTGCGCTAAGCGCTTGCTACAGCACATTTAAAATGTTTCGCCCCGTAACTGGGCTTCCTTTCTTTCTCTCTTTCTCTTTCTCTGATTACACTCCAATTAAACCGGTTGTCACACGCTCGTTGCTTTTCACAAATCGTTATAGTGATTCATGCCTTTGTGGGGAGAACATAAACGGCGGACAGACATGCCTTCCATCGTGATTATACATTGTCTTTGCTCGGACGTTTGCACGGGCGAATCTGTGCAGAACCGACAACTGTGTACTCATAGCCTGCACAGTGTAAATTCTTAGCACGCAGAGTTCTATACTCCCGCTTAATCTTGGAGCTATACTATCATGATCGTTTCAACCTTTTTTTTTAATTTATAGGCGTTACAGGAGGAGGGTGGTGTACATAATCAAAACCAATACACACAAACACACACATAGAGATAAGGTAGACTTCAAGCATGAAATAGAACATGTTCTGGAAACAATAAAACAAAAATACTGTTCTACAATGCTAAAAACAATGACAAAAAACGACACATTTTATATTGTTACTCAACAAGATGCAACCACTCTTGTCTAACTGTAATGAAGAACAAGGAGTTGAATCATGACATGCAATTCAGGTAAGTAGTTCCATTGATGATTAATAAGAGGGCAAAATTAGTATTTGAAAATGTTAGTCCTGCAAAAATATTCTCGGACCTTTTTTTGGTTTTATGTGACATGAGGAGACAGAAGGAACCTTTCAATGTTCGTCCCCGTTTTGTTATTGTAAATATGATGAAAGAGCTTCGGTGGCAAACCGAACCTACGACATTTCAGAGGTTTTCATTGAAGTGACACGAACTTCTGGGAAAATCGCAATTGCCAGTGACAAACATCGCTGCCTTGTTTTAAACTGTGTCTTTTTTTCTTTTTTTTGTCAAAGAAAGCAAATATTTGTAACACTTACGCGACTTATTGGCTGGAGTTCGCATTGTATAAGTCGTGCATCCTTTCTTTGTTCACATAAAATTCACTAAGTTTTGCCTCCTAAGCTGTAACGTTTTTATTCAGTGATGGAATTGAAAGATGCTGCATTCAAACGAATGTTTGGGATCTCCTCTTTCTCAAAAATAAACAACTTTCCAATCTAGTCCTCACCGGCGGCGATGCACTTCCGCTACCGGTGCGCTGCTCTCAAACAAAAATAAAAATATATTTTCGAGATCGTAGAGGCGCACAATGCCGGTAAGGTTGCTGTTTACTGATTACCAGCTGAACGTTAGGAAAAGCGACGAAGGAGAAAGAAACACACTGCTGGGCTATCAACCCTTTTAATAAACTTCCTTTCCTCAACCTCATCCTTAAAGGGCAGCTTCTTCTTCTTCAGTCAGAGCTTAGACAGAAACTTCATTTTTCTCCCCACGAACCGTGGAGTTTTCCTCTTCTTCGACTTTCGGATCTTGCAAAACTTCCTTCTTTTTGTCTTTTATACTTCCGACGGTGTCACCCTCGTTTTACTCGGTCGGAACTTGGAGTCAAAAGGTCCCAACTTGGTTCATCCGAGGCGCCGCTCTCCTCAGATACATTTTTCTTTGGCCAAGAGCGCGATGGAGGCAACACTCACGCATTCTCCCTCCCGCTCCTCAATGGCCAGCGCCTCGAGGAGCTCCCTTCCAAGCTGCTTTCGGTGTTTTGCTTAGACGGTAATGCTTGTGAAATCAGGAGAACATTTGCATGCCCGTTCTCTGGTGCGGTCGTTAATGCACCTCCCTGTTTGCCCTATGTAACTTTTGCCACATGACATAGGGATCTTGTAAACAACTCCTTTTTCGCATGGGGCGTAGGGTGTTCTGATGCTCAGTGCTGCAGGTCGTCGTTTCGTTCTGGGCGGTTTTCCGAGTTCACCCACATGGCATACGCCTTGTTGGGCGTACGCCATGTGTTTAGTCAAATTTTATCGTATCTTTCAAATGAGCCCAACATTTCACACGATTGCGGCTCAAATAGAGGACATACAACCAAAATATAACATTTCAAGATTTTTTTCTTATAGTCGATTACAATATCTAAAAAGATAAAAATAAAATAAAATTTACAAAAATGGGGTTTCTGAAAAAATCGATCTCAAACTTTCAACATTTGTTATTTATCACAACGTTTACGTGAAGGTGGCGGAGCGGCTAGTCAACAGATCACGATTGTATTATTATATCTATAATGGGCTTGCTTTGGGCTTTTTATAGAGCTGAAGAAAGACAAAGTAAGGACCTGTCAAAGTTGATCAAAAATCGACCTGAACGACGAGTTTAACTTTTTTTTTTTGCTGAAAGAAATGAAACTTTTAGAAATATTTGGATACATCAAGGTATATTTATAGTGCCTATTAAATGAGGGGGAAAAGTTAAGATGATGGAGGAAATACAGTAGCGGCAGCAGGGGGTATCAAACAGGCGACCTGCGACGCAAGAAAAAATACTAGTTTCTGCCACTGCGGCTTCTACGCTTCGTAACTTGAGAACAAGAAATCTGGGAAACATGCGGTTTGCGCCCTCCTTCATTTGAGAAATGCACCAAAACATAATTTTTTCGTCAAAATTAAAAATTCGATTATTTTAGCCTGCCCGATTTGAGATGAAACCACTCAGCTGTTTTCCGAGATAATGGAACATCTGAAAGGTACACGGTTTGCATCCGACGACAAAGTTACCGATGCAGTACTCCGCTCAGTTGCGAAAGTTTCGGGATAATGAGTGATTTCGCATTAAAAATCACTAATAAAAAGCACTACGTCATTTGCTTCGCGAAATAAAAAGGAAGGGATATATAGTGTTAAATCTTACTTTAAACATGAGCAGAAATCGAAATCGAAACTTCGGCTCCGTCTGGAAACATTGGCCTCGGGTCTCCAAAAACATGGCTATCACCTGGTACGGGATGTTTCGTGATCCACTACGCAACGACGGGTTGGATTGGGGCGGGCAGGCGGGCCACCGTTGGGGCGGGCGTGTACCAGGCGCAAGTGCCGTCGGCACCACACCCTTCACCATGTTTTGATGTCGACGACATTCGACGACGTCTGCACAGCTGCGGAAATCAGTCTGCGCACGTAGTGTGAACGAAACTTCGAAGGATCTTAATCACAAACGGTGAGACGACGACTATGGTTGTGACGCGGGACATGGCGGTAACGGCAGGACAGCTCCAAAGAAGCTCTCTGCGCAGACGCGTTACGCCAATCACGTGGACACCGCCGTTACGCTCGCCCGAAAAAGTAAAAACAAACAAAGGGGGCCATGATGGCGACGTTTAGCTCAATGTTGGCTACGCCCACGCCGTAGCCTTGACTGCGCTGTTGGTCGCGCCTCCGCCTCAATTCGCCCGCTAGAGTCAGCCGATTTCGGCAACTTGGCGCGTTGAAAAGTTTGCCGGACCGTTTAGGCAATGTTTAGACAGAACTAGGTCGTAATATTTGACATCTGGTCTTCCTAAATAATACAAAAAAAATATTTTTTTTAAAATTAAAATGAAGCGTAGTTGCTTTCTAACAGCCGCCTTCAGTAGCCTACGACGGCAAGGGGAGAGTAGTGCACCCGTTGCGGAAGTGCATCTCCCTCGCTGGGGGACTATATATTAAAAAAATCATGTGCTCCCGGGAAAGAGGAGATTCCAAACTCTTAGTCGAATGTAATATTTTGTAATTCCATCACTAAATTTAAAAAAAAAGTTACAACTGAGGAGGCAAAACTTATTGCTAACCCCTCGTATTATTCGGTTCGTGCGTCCTGCTGTTGTATACACTAAACCTCCGAAATTTCCGCGGAGAAACCAAATTGAGTTGCAGGGTTGGGTAGCCAGAACCCTCTAGCCGTTCGGGATTTGGTTTGCGAGACAGTGTCCCACAATTGCTTAAGAAATAAAAACAAAACCAAGGTTCGTTCAGTGTCGCGTGTCGCTTGCTGTCCTTTCGTCCGCCGCACCCGAGAGCACTAATGATGATCGCCCGCCGCGGGTTTCAAGAATACCTCGTGCCACTTACCCACCAGACAATGAAATTACTTCTATTTTCCTCTCGATTTCTTTTTCTGCTTCTTTTCTTTAGACGGAGAGAAAATGGCTGTGACTCACTGCACAATCGTTTCTCTATAATCTGCCTTACCCTTCGGAACTTATAACAGCTAGCTGTTGTTTCGCACTGAGGTATACACTTTCGCCAAAAGTGTTCAACTTAATTATCTGAACAATGTAAGGGGAGAGCACTTTGGTCGCAATGAGACGTTACCGAAAGAATAAGCATGTGTCGTTTCGTCCGTCCTTAGGTTGTTTATACTTTCAGTAACTCTCAAAAGGCTGTAACTACATTATCTCTTTTCATCGCGTTTTCTTTTTTTTCTTTAGTTACAGTTTTGTATTGTGTTCACTTCTACCGCTAAAATTTACGAAGTTTCCCAGCAGGTCTGGTAAATCTGTTCACTGTCCCTCTCCCTAATCTGCAGTGACGACGGAGGTGAGTGTTGTCTGACTTGTAGTAGATTCCGCTAATTTCGGTCCAATCCGCGCTACCACCACCATCAGCCTAGTCTGGCAACACTGCCACCGAAACAATCCACACTTCGAAGTGTGTATGAAATAAGCAGACGACTAGTGCACTCTCGTAGCCTTCCATCTGGTCCAAGCCAAGGTAAGCGTAAACCGAAGCGTGGTTCTTCCTAGCCGGAGCAGGCGTGAGGTCGAATGCCACGCATGAGTGTGCGCGCATAGCAAGCGTGTTCGAAGTGAGGCTCGCTCTTGAAGCTTTTTGGTTTCGCTTGCACACGCTGAGTATGGCGGACAAGTGTCCTGTCAAGGGACCGTTAACTGTTTTTTAAGATCATCCATGGGCATGCTGCTTGCCTGAAGTATTGCACTCTCGAACGTCAGGCCTTGTGGACGCCGTTGCTGCACAGCGCTGCAAACACCTTTCCAACGACTGTGCGCGCGCAGTTGACGACGTGTCGTTGATGCAAATTGCAAAGAACGTTCCGCTGAAACGTTTTCGTGGAGAATCGCCACTATCCCGACCGTCCTACGAAAATACACAATTTGTCAAACTTGGCCAACATCGGGAAGCGAAGATCTTCGACAAATTTTTGTTGACTTTGCCACCACCGCAGCTGGTCTCAGTAAGTTCGTTGACATACACAGAAATAAATACACATATACAGACATATACACATATATATATATATATATATATATATTATTATTATTATTATTATTATTATTATTATTAGTTTAACCGTTAGCTGACGACAGTCTCTCCCTTTTCTGCGGCTTGTCAGCGGGAAACACATGTAGTTGCTGCAGCGGGTGTTCGCCCTGCAAAACTCCAGCGTGCGTCGTCGTTGAGAGACAGGTGTTTGCATACAGCGCCCGCGGCGTGCGCGGAAGGGTACCAATGGTACCGTACAGATATACAGTGATGTCTCGTTAATACACATCCCGTTAATATGGACACCGTGCTGCAGAGATACTATGTTTGGCGACGGGTCAATACATGCATTTTTGTTTCGTTACTATGGGCGACTCACATTATGGATAATCTCTTTGGGGGTGAGGGGGGGGAGGAAGGGAGTGGAGCATGGTGGTGTTCATACTAATCAGACGAGTGTAGCATATATATATATCTATATAACGGATCACGTGAACACTCTACGACCGTCCGTGCCCAGGTATCAGGCAATGAAACAGCACGCCCTGTTGTAACTTGAATGGTATAGTACTATGTTTGTCATGTTATAGAACCTCAACAAAGTAATAAACTGGGCCAGTTGCGTAATAATTAAACATGGTTGACGAAAATCTGCTTTAAAAAAATGGGGACGAAGGAAGGAACAAACACGACAGTACGGAGCTGAACTTCGGAACTATATTTATCACTTTAAACGAAAAAAAGAAAGAAAAATAAAAGAGAAAAAATATATATAAATTTGTAAAGTAGTAAAATGTGTAAAGGATAAGCTTTCTTTTCTTCTTTTTTTCGTTTCAAGTAATACATTGAGTTGCGAGTTGAGCGCCGACCTGTCGTGTCTGTTCGTTCCTTCGTCCCCGTTTTTCGAAGCTTATTTTCATTAACTACGTTTAATTATAGAACCTCCTTCGTCAATAAAAACTAAGACTAACCTAATGCCGTCTGGCATATGGCGACTAACTGTTTCTCTCTCTCTCTCTCTCTCTCTTTTCTATATATATATATATATATATCATTAGCAGCGATGACAAATCGGCAGGCCTTCATAGCTTCTGCAATTGAGAAAAATTTCATTCGAGAGTTTCGGACTTCGTTGCCTACGTCCGGCAGTAAATCTGGAGGAAAGAATGTAATCGTTCTTATCATCGTTTTGTTTGCTTTCGACGTTGCCATCTTTTTTTTCCCCTCGGTTACGAAGTGACTCACGACGAGTGTAGCTTTATGCCACATCTAGAGCCACTGCTCTCTTAATGGATCCCGGTCGGTTCCCCCCGCCGTTTTTTTCCTTTTTCTTCTAAGAATTCTCCGTTCTAGCGTGCAACGTCCATAGCGTGAGTGTAACGTCGCCATCAACAGGTAATTGGACTTAATAAACTGCCGAAAAAAAAAAGTTACAGGAACATAACCGGTTAACGACTCGTTGCTGTCACGATATGCGGCTAATTTTCGAGAAGGACGCACGGGTTTGTCGTTTGGCGAAATACTCGCCGCAGTGCGCAGTTTCTCCTTACGATGGCTCGCAGCGAACGCTGCAGAACCATCTAAACCAATTCCAACGCAGCGAACGTATGTCACTGTGTCTCCTCCGGGTGGTCACGTGATACTCCAGGCGGCCCCTGAGAACTTCAGCGCGAGCGCCCCCTTACGGCGAACCGGGGTGACGTCACGGCGAGGAGAGAATTTTTCCCCGACTCGCCCCGCTCGCCCCTGTGGAGGCTGTGGCGACGCTAGCTGTCGGCGCGCTCGTTTCTATTTAATTTTTTTTGCGTGTTTTTCGTAGGAAGTGTAAATTTTTATATGTGGCTTTATTGAAGTATGGCCAGTAGCTGCAGGCGAAACTTCAACCAACATTTTAAGCATGGTTGACAGGGCAGGCAACGCATGAATCACAGCTGGTATATGAAAATAAAGAAATATGGCCACAATTGCAGGAGCATCACTATAGATTTACATCTCACACAATAAATGTTGCTGATGGTCTGAATGAATTGGCAGGTTATGTATACTATTTTTTTTGTATCTCTGTTTTTAAACAAGATCGCCGAAGCAGAAAAGCTGCATGCTGCTCGAGCATCATGCTAAATACAGTCTGGGCCATGGGGAGAGAATCACAAGTGAGACAGCCCAAGTGCAGGGGCAAAGTAAAAAAAAAACAAGGAACATTTATTATATACATTGCTCGCATTTGACCTTTGCTGGATTCGGATAGTATTTCAATGGACTACACGAGTGGTATCTGTGGACTTGTTTATATCAACCCTCAAGTAATGTATAACAAACGTAAGCGAAGGTGTCTAGCTCGTTATTAGTCCCTTAAGCCCTAAAATTTAGATTTTACTTAAATCAAATTGTCCTGAAGCTAAAATACCAGAAGCTTTTCCCACGCAGACTGTCACCCTTCACAGGTTCCACATTTTCTGCTACTAGTGCTGCATCTAAAACTGGACAGCCGTTCGAATGCTTGATGTTCCTCCTGTTTTCCTCTGTTGTCAGAGAGTCCAGCTGTAGGGAGTTTGACGGCTGAGGAAGCTTTTGGGGACCTGCAGCAGTGTCTCTTTTAATTAGAAATGACAATTTAAACTAAACGGTGTATTTTCCGAATACCCAAGGCTGGAATAAAGAATGTCAGGAAAAAGTATAAACATTCCAAATTACGCTACTATTGCTGTGCATATTTTGGGCAGTTCAATATATATCATGCAGGCAACTGGGGGCAATTCGGCCGTTTTTGCTGCTACCATACAAACTAATTTCCAGTAATTGTGCATCTTCTAAGAAATATGCCTGCATAGGTTGTAAACTATATAATTAATTCACGAAGAAGCTACATTTATGTAAAACAACCCAGTTCCACGAGCACTTCAAAGATCATCAGACGCAGGGCCTTTAAAACAACTGCGAACCAGCGCATGCAGAGTGGCAGCGCAGAGTCGGGGTCGCGAGCTAATTTGCAGACCACCCAAAGGCCCATGATATAAATGCCACTTCAAATGCCTTGAAAGCGGGATGTAATATCGTCCTAAATCATGAACATGCAAGGAACAGAATTCCAGCGTCTGAAACACTTGCGCCACCGCTTCACCGACCCTTCGCAAGATTGCCTTGTGTCGTGTGGACGGACGGGGAGGTTCATCGGCGGAATCGCCTCCGCCGATAGCTTTCGGGATTTGTAACCCAATTTTAAAGGTAAAAGGGACAAGCAGGCTTATAAAATGTACGGAAGCACGTCTAGATCGGCCTAACTCAACGTCTTGTACACCGGGTAAACGAGGTCCAGCTCCTCGAAGAGCTCGCGGCACACAACGCCAAACCAGGAAACCGGTGCTGGGAAGCGAGCCGATGCGAGATCGCGGAGCGGAGTCCTCTTCCTGACGTCACGGTACACCTCACCCAATCAGGGCGCGGCGACCGCAGCGACGCTTGTGTTCGCTCTCGGGGCTAATAGCTTCCACACGGTCCGTCGTAAATGGTAAAACTGAGTAGAGAAAAAAAAAAAATGGAACAAATATCACGAGACAATATGATCTCTTTGTGGCTACATAGATTATAACTATGGGACGTTGATTACGCACTTAGGTGGCTCGCAAACAATGGCGACGGGTCGCGTTTCCTTCCCAACTTTGCCGGTATATGCAATCAGCATTATTCCAAAGATTGAGGGTATTCCGGACTTTTTATCCATGTTGCAGACTTTTTTGTTGTTGTTGTTTTTATTTTAACTTGCGTTTGTTTTTGTGGTCTCGGAACAATGTCGAATTGTATGGAAAGGCAGGAAGGATATATTATATACTTATTCAAAAACGTTCGTTCAAAGCAAAACTTTTTTTTTTTTCCACATGAACGGCGTTACTTAGGGTTGTTGATGTGGTGTGGGTATTCACACGGGGAGAAATCCGCGGTGGGACGTACGTGACATCGACAGCGGGCGCAATTTTTCTCCTCAGCTTCGTCGTCCTCTCTGACGAGGAGCCGAAGGGAGGGATGTTAGCGTTTGATGCGCAATGCAGCGATTTCCACTTTTGACACCACCGCAGACGAATTTACGAGCTCTTTATTTGACACCAAACGGTTGAACGACAAAGTATTATTCCAAACCAACTGATCCGCCGCCAAACCAGGATGGTTTGTACCGCCTTAGCATCATGTCCTCCCCCGCCGCGTAGGACGCCGCATCGCCGCATCGCAAAAATCCTGAATGTTTTTGGTCGCTTGATGCGAGCCGCCGGGGAGGAATCCCCGTGATTTCAATTCCTGGTGTGAATACCGCTCAAAAGGAATAGTAGGCGAACATTCGATGATCGCTTCTCGCAAACATGACGAACACAACTCATTGGCGATCCGACACCCGGTGGCCTGGCGCTTGTTGACAAATCGTGCTTGCGGAAATTTGGTAAAACAAGAGCGTCGTGAAAGGTTTGCGGCTGAAGTTGTATACCGCGCAATGTCCGCGAAACCAGTCTGTTCCTCGTTGTTTCTGTAAGGAGCTCGTTTCTAAATTCTGCTGAGGCGATACATGCTTCCAAGCGATCGTTTTACGTTTAATTGGACCAGTGCAGAATTGTCGGCGGACAGTTTTTGTATCACCAATGTGTCCGTCTTTTGTATTGAGCAGTTCGACCGCGCGGCTCGTGTTGACGTAAACAAAATTTTCCCTTGTACCGCCTTCATGCTTATTAGCAGAACAAAGCACTGGATTTACGCAGACCATGTTTCACATGTTTCAGCTCGAGTGAGGGAGAGCATATTTGTTTTCATAGACCCTTTCGAAAGTCACGTGCCGATTAAAAACAATTCGGATCCACTGCACAATGGCGAAACAACCGACACCGCGGAACGTGCAAGTCGGGCGAGTGGCTCTCTATGCTCACGAGGC